>PVJS01005621.1:0-63424 GCA_004027185.1 Glis glis | reverse complement strand
TTGGGAGGCAGAGACTGGAGGATCCGGGTTTGCGGCCAGCCTCAGCTCTCTCTCTCTCTCTCTCTCTCTCTCCCTGTCTCTCTCTCTCCCCCTGTCTGTCTGTCTGTCTGTCTGTCTCTCTCTCTCTCTCTACTTAGTGAGGCCCTCCACAACTTCGTGAGACCCGGTTTCAAAATAAAGTATAAAAAAATAGGGCCGGGGGCGTAGAGCGGAGGTAGAACGCCCCTGCGTTCAATCCCCGGTACCGCAAAAAAAAAAAAAGAAAAGAAAAAAAAAGAAAACATCATTGTAATATTTTCTGAGATGTCAACAGTCTTTATTCCTTTGCAGGCAGGCGGATCACAGATTCGAAGCCAGCCTCAGCAATTTAGTAAGACTTTCAGCAACCTAGCAAGACCCTGTTTCCAAATAAAAAATAAAACAGAACTGGGGATATAGCTCAGAGGTAGAATGCCCCTGGGTTCAATCCCCAGTACCACAAAAACAAACAACAACAACAAAGAAAATGAAAATGAACTTTAAACTCAACTTCCAAGTGCACAAAAAAACACTACATTTGGATAGACTCCATCAAATATGCTCAATTTTGTCTTGCTTGCCAAGAATGTATTTTCTTTTTTTTTTTTTTGTGGTACTGGGGATTGAACCCAGGGGCATTCTACCTTCAAGCTACACCCCCAGGCTCATTTTTTATTCTTTATTTTGAAACAGGGTCTCACTAAGTTGCGATGCCTCACTAAGTAGCTGAGACTGGCCGCGAACCCGGATCCTCCGGTCTCAGCCTCCCAAGTACTGGGATTACAAGCGTGTGCCACCACACCCGGCCAAGAATATATTTTCTAAGCTCTTTAGTTTGATGTGATTTTGGATAGCCAGGACTCCTCTGGGGCTAATAGGAAACATACTGTTCCTTTGTACAAAGGTAGAAACTAATTCTAATGGATTTGTAAATCTTCAGACTATTACTACTGGGCTGAACAGAGAAAGACAAACAAAATAAAAAACAGAAATCTTCCACCCTTTACCTAACTTCTATATTTGTAAGTGAAGGGAACTTAGTTTAATTACTCATCTTTAACAGTTACACACACTGAGGCTCAAGAGGTGTACTAATGACCCGCACTTCACAGAGCTACTTAGTGGTGTAATAGTAACCCTTGGTTCATGATGCAGGGTCACTATTTTTGACATCCAGCCCATTAACTTTTTTCCAGTAGCATGCTGTCTCCTGCTGTCTGAGTTCAGGATAGGTATGCAATTAGCTCATGCTGCTTTTCCTGTATTGACTCACCTACCATGACACTCACAAGCACACACAACACATGGAAACCACATGATCCCACTGGTGGTAGAAAAACATCCGCATGGTTCCAACTCATGCAGTTCCAGTTATCTTTGAGATAATCCTATTTCTAAGGACAATGTTTAAACAAGGTAATCATTATCAGGAATAATTCCACTCTATTCCCAGAGAAATGTGGTTATTGATCATAATATGAAATTTTACCCATGATTCAATTTTCCAACATGTTGCCAATGTTAGAAAGGTAGTAACTAAACCATGGTATGAAATAGCTTAAAATACCACTTCCTTCAAAGAAAGGGGCTGATGCTATAAAGCTTGTAGAAGAATTTTTTTTTCTGGTGAAACAAAACAAAAAATTCTTCACATAAGATCCTGCGTAGACTATAGCAGAAAATCTGAATGACTAACATAGCGTCTTGGACGCTCTCTGTTTGCCCTCCCAGCTCCACTTCCCACGCTTCTCCAGCCAGCTCAGCACTCTGGGAGTCTGATTCCCACAGTCTACCTCAAGTGGGCCCCCTTATTCTGCAGCTTCCAGCTGGGATCCGCCAAAGGGAGGCATGAATAAGAGAGGAAAGGGCAAGAGAAGAGAAAAGTGGGGTACTTATTCCCGAGTGGCTGTCTTCCTCTACTTAAATCCATACTTCCTGTTAAACAGGCCCTCTCTATGCTAATTCCCATTAATCGGTTGTTCTCAATGGGAGACAATTTAGCTCCCCAAAGGACATTGACAATATCAGGAAATATTTTTGATTACCACTGTCACTGTGGTGGGGGAGGGGTGGTGCTACTGAATATCCCACAATGCATAGGATAGTCTCATATCAAAGAACTACCTAACATCAAATAATTATCCCACAATGCATAGGACAGTCTAACATCAAAGAATTATCCAGCCTAAAATCCCATACTGCTGTTGTTGAGAAATCCTGCAGTACTCGGTCTTTCTCTTACCCTTTGGTCTTTGATGTAGTAGGGCTGTCTGCTCATCATGAGACTCGGGCTACTTCACTATCCACTTTTGGTTTCCTTAACATGTCTACCCTTTATAAATGCACCCTTCAGTAAACTCTTCAACTCTTCCTTTTGGGTGCACGGTTTCTGGCAGGGTATCTGACTGTGCATAGCAAACAAAGCCCAACATGATAGGACCTATGTTATAGTTTGGATTTAAAATGCCCCCCAGACCTCATGTCCTACAGGCATGAAGGTGGGTCCCTGGGGGTGTGGTCAGGTACAGCACACGTCCCAGCCCCACCCAGTTGTGGTTTTTTTTTTTTTTGCAGTACCAGGGATTGAACGCAGGGGCATTCTACCTCCGTGCTACGCCCCCGGCCCTATTTTTTTTATACTTTATTTTGAAACCAGGTCTCACGAAGTTGCGGAGGTCCTCACTAAGGAGAGAGAGAGAGAGAGAAACAGGGAGAGAGAGAGAGAGAGAAAGAGAGAGAGAGCTGAGGCTGGCCGCGAACCCGGATCCTCCGGTCTCCACCTCCCAAAGTACTGGGATTACGAGCGTGCGCCACCACGCCCGGCTCAGTTGTGGTGTTTTGCTCTGACCTTTTGCTCTCTGCTCTCTGCGATGATGCCCCGAGGACCTACAGCCCCAGCTCCTGTTTGTAAGCCGGCCCAAACACGGACTATGACCTCTGAAATCTCCAGGACCATAAACCAATAAATCTTTCTTCCTCTAAGTTGTGCATGTCAAGTATTTGAATCAGAGCTGTGAGAATGCTGACTATACTAACCTACCTCTGGCCCATCTAAATTCCCACACCTCTGCTTCAGCAGTGCCAAACCTCTTACCATCACCAGGACATACCAGGCTTCGTCCAAGGTTCCAGATCTTTGTTTGCATTGAATTCTCTATCTGAGATGCCTTTCCCCATCTTCCATCCCAACCTGATGTTCTCAGCTCAAGCCTATCTACAAAGCCTTTCAGACAACTCCCCAGACATCCTATTCTAGGCTGGACTGACCTTTATATGCCTGAACTCCCACTCTACCCTAGGTGGATTGCGTTCATAATACTGATGAATCTCTATGGCATGTGTTCTCTACATTTCCATATCTCTCCCCAATTCCTGGCACCTAACACTGAGCCTGGTACCTAACAGATACTTGGTAAATTTTGGATGTGTAAAATCATCCAGTCCATTAATTCAACAAATATTTTTTCAGTATATGTTCTATGCCAAACTGTTCTTAAAACTGGTAATACAATGGCTATGTTTAGAATGTGTCCCTCAAAGTCCATATGTTAGATAGAAACTTAATTCCTCATGCGACAGTGTTGGAAGGTAGAGCCTGTGTAGATCAGGAGGGCACCACCCTCATGAGTGGATTATTGTTGTTGTTATGGGAGTGGCGTTATAAATGTGAGTTCAGTCCCCTCTTGCCCTCTCTTGCACTCCCTCACCACATGCTGCCTTCTCCCACATTGTGCCACAGCAGGAAGGCCCTCGCCAAATGTGGCCTCTGGATCTTGGACTTCCTAGACCCCAGAACCAAGAACCAAATCAGTTTCTGTTCATTATAAATTACTCAGTCCCTGGCATTCTGTTATAACAGCAGACAAAGACGATAACAATGAGCAAAATAGATGAAAATCCCTGCCTTTGTGGGCATGCATTTTAATGGAAGAGATACAGTAAACAGGATCAAAAGAGGTAAAACACATAGCAGAAGGGTAAGGGGCATGGGGAGCGTTTGGTGGGGTAGGGTGAAACCTTAGGTAGAAAAGCCTGAGCGGGTTTCACAGAGACATTCATGGAGCAAATAGCAATTGATAAAGACCAAAAGAAAGGCAACAATATCTTTGAAAATATCCCCGTTTTGTGAATATGGAAATTGGGCAGGAGTGGCCTGGCTTGGGATCACAGAGATAGCACGTGGCACAGCTAAATGGTGTAAATCTTCTAACAGACACAGTGTTCTTGTCACCACTCCACAGCTGCCTTCCAAGGTGAGCCAAAGAAGGAAGACAGTGATTCTCTCTCTCTCTCTTTTTTTTTTTTTGGTGGTACAGATATTGAATGGGGGTGGGTTCTACCCTTGTGCTACACCCCCAGCCCTTTTTGTATGTGTGTGTGGAACTGGGGGTTGAACCCCTGTTCCTATTCTACCCCTGAGCTATACCCATAGTCCTATTGTATTTTGTATTTTGAAACAGCAAAACCTATTTGGCTAAGTTGACAAGGATCCCACAAAGTTGCTGAGGCTGGCCTTGAACCTGTGAACCTCCTATCTCAGCCTCCCAAGTACTGGGATTATAGGGATGCACCACCAAACCTGACTTGTCTTTTTTTTTTAAACAGACACTGAGCTATATCCCCATGCCCATGAATCTATCATTTTGCCAATTCCCCAACTAGGATCTCTTAATTTTTTAAAATTTTATATGTGTGTGTGTGTGTGTGTGTGTGTTACTGGAGATTGAACCCAGGAGTATTCTACCTCTGAGCTACACCCCAAGCCCTATTTTATTTTATTTTTTTTATTTTGAAAGAGGGTCTAAGTCGTGGAGGGCCTCACTAAGTTGCTGAGACTGGCCACAAATCTGCGATCCTCCTGTCTCAGCCACCCAAGTACTGGGATTACAGGTGTGCACCACCACACCTGGCTCCCAAGTAGGATCTCTTATCCACTTTTAAGTGAGGCTTTTCAGACACCAGCTGTGACCCCCCCAAAATTGTGGTGAATAGGAGAAAGTGTATTCTTTCTGAAGAAGAAAGGACAGGTAGATATGTTCTTTTGAATTGAAAGAAAAGAAGCAACTAGATGAATATCATGTATCCTTATGCAGTCTATTTATTACACTCAGGCCTGGAAGAGTTAAAATTTTCTGTCTTTCACATCTAAGAAATCCCACTTAAGTAGAGTTATTCTCTAGTAAACAAACTGAATATCAGAAGCCAAAATATGTGAAGTACTAAAACCATCAGGTAAGAGTGTTAACGTTTTGTTTTCTCCCTCTGAGAAGCTGAATTGGTCTTGCGCTTCTTCCCATGGTCAGACCCATTAGTCTTGACCAAAGGATGGGCACCAGTGGACAATATTTGTCTGCTATTTTTCCATAAACATAAACCTAAAGAAATATCAAAGCTTCTAAAGCCGTCTGAGTTTGCTTTGTGGATGAGTTGAAATTGTAATCCTAGGTTCCAGTCCAGTACCTGAAAAAAGAATTAGGCCAAATAAAAAAGAGTCTAGGCAACAGATGATAAAATATATAAACAAGAACAGTGCTCTTCAGATGTTGGGTTTAACTGCCTTTAGTCATATACCAGCTCACACTGTCAGTGAGAATAAATACTGTGTGCCTTGAACCTGTGAAGTGGACTGGTGTGAATTAGTGAATTACTCCTGGGAGTTTGGATTACTTTAATATATCAGCAAACTTACTTTATTTTGAACAATAAGGGTGTTTATTAACACTTGACACTTCTACCCAGTGTTTTGTCAAAGACCTTTCTAAATATTTTAAAAATAAATTTACTGGAACCAGGTGTGATGGCGCAGGCCTATAATCCCAGTCCTTGGGAGACTGAGGCAGGAAGATCACAGGTTCGAGACCAGAGCACAGTAACTTAGACCCTGTTTCAAAATAAAAGGTAAGAAGGACTGGGGGTATCTCCGTGATAAAACACGCCTGGGTTCAATCCCCAGTACCACAGAAAATAAATAAATTAATAAATTAATTCACTGGGCCTTGAGTATTCTAGAATGTGGTTCTCACTGCTAACTTTATTTATATAAGGATTTGAAAGCAAAAAGAATGGCCAAGGACAGAGAGAGAATTGTGTCAGCACTGAAATTGAAGTCTTGGATCCATATTTGGGTGTCGCATTACCAAATGGGAGGAGATAAAGATGGACACTTTATCTAGGCTGGGCTCAAAGGTGCCATTCCGATGATTTGGGAAGAAATTGAGTTTGCAAAAATGAAAGTAACCTAAGAGGCAAGAAACAAGATAGAGGAAACTCAATTTTCATCCTGTAGAGAGCACCTGGAGGGCATTGGAATGTGTCCTTTTAACATACCTCAGAAAACAAAAATCCCAATAAGGTGGTTAAAACTATTTAGAGGTAGATCTCTCTTGGAGGCAGTCGGCATGCAAAGGAAAGATAAATCAGATTTCTTATTTAGAAACCAATGAGTCATCTTTCTTCATCACACGGTCTGGGTTCTGATTCCGTTCTTGCCGCTGATGAGTTGCGTGGCCGTGGCAGGTTTCTGAATCTCTCTGTAAGTCATCAGCTGTGACAGGCGCCACGTGCAGCAGTGCGTGGAAAGCCCTCGTCTCCCTTCTTGCACACTCTATGCATGGAGCTAACGGTAGCTTCTCCTACTGCTACCGCCGCTCTCCTCATCGTTATCGAGGGTTCGCCTTCATTTCTGTGTTCCCATCCACTGTGTTTTCATCTCTCACATTTTATCCAACAATCCAGTGGTCTGTGATTATCTATTCCTGACGTTAATTAAGTCAGGAGACTGACATCCTCAGTTAGTGCCCAGATCAGAAAGCTCAATCACCTCAACATCTGGATTCCCTGTCTCGCAGGGTTTGTTTCCTATGAAAGGTTGGTTCCACTGGAAACGACTTAATCTCTTACTTTTCTAAAATAACGGAGGTCATCTGAACATTTGATATGAAGCTCCAACTATCCCTTACCATAAATATATTTATTTATTTGTTTGGTACTATGGATTGAACCCAAGGGTATTCTACCTCTGAGCTACATCCCCATCCCTTTTTATTTTTAATTTTGAAACAGGGTCTCACTAAGTTGCTGAGACTGGCCTCAAACCTGAGATTCTCCTGTCTCAGCCTCCCAAGTACTAGGATTATAGATGTGTGCCACCATGCCTAATTATGAATTTATTTTAAAAATCTCTACAGTTATCTTTTTATCCTTTTATTTTAGAGAAAAGAGTATTCTTTCTTCTCCTCTGAAGTTACCTTTTCCCAAGTTTCCAATATTCTTGAGAAAATTGATCCCATTTTCCTTTATTCTTTCTATTTACTTTAAAGCCATCACAAGATGTCTTTAAGATTTGTGTAAAAAGTGGCACATACAAATGGTAAAAAAAAAAAGGATAGTCAGCTGGGCATGGTGGTGCACACCTGTAATCTCAGTACTTAAGAGGCTGAAACCGTAGGATAGAGGGTTCAAGGACAGCCTCAGCAAGGAGTGAGGCTCTCAGCAACTTAGTGAGACCGTGTTTCAAAATAAAAATAAAATAGGGCTGGGGGTATAGCTCAGAGATAGAATGCCCCTGAGTTCAATCCCCAGTAACATACACACACACACACACACACACACACACACACACACGGATAGTCATTCAAAACTCTACAAACTAAAGCCACTATAAATAGCTTATTATCATTATTTCAAACCTCTCTTTATCTTTGCACATAGAACAATAAATAGATGTAATTCTTAAAAAATCAAATGTTTTAAATTAAAATATTAAATTTATTTTTATTTGAAATTTCATAAACAATATAAAAATGAAACTTCAGGAATTGATGAGCTTTAGATAAATGTTTCAGAAAATCAATGTTATTTCCTAAGAAAAGAACCTTAATTTGGGGGGGGTGGTAAAGATAAGAAGTTTGTGACGTCTGCTTCTAACATATGGAATAACAGGAACTATGTCTATCCTCTGGCTTTAAAGAGGTTAAAAAAAATCTAAAGGAAATATATGAAGCAGCAGGTTTGGGACACTACACAACAAGCACTTTACAACAGTGATTTCTGAGGGAAGGAAAACAAACACGCTAACCCCTGTGACTGTCCCAGCTAACTTCCAGAGAGCCCTTCTAGGACTTAGACAGGAAGGCGTCACGCAGAGCCCAGCTGGTCTCTCTGAGATGGGAAGTCAGAGTTCTGAGTTTAGGAAGGCCCAAGTGCTTAGAACTCATGCGACAGAGTCACGGAGGGGAAATTATTTATTTATTTATTTATTTATTTATTTATTTATTTATTTATTTTTGGTGCTGGGGGTTGAACCCAGGGGTATTCTACCTCTGAGCTACACCCCCAGCCCTATTTTTTTTTTTTTTTTTTGCGGTACCGGGAATTGAACCCAGGAGTTTTTTACCTCCGAGCTACACCCCCGTCCTATTTTTTATACTTTACTTTGAAACCGGGTCTCACGAAGTTGCAGAGGGCCTCACTAAGTAGCTGAGGCTGGCCGCAAACCCAGATCCTCCTCCGGTCTCCACCTCCCAAGTACTGGGATTACAAGCGTGCGCCACCACCCCCAGCCTCCTATTTTACTTCTTATTTTGAAACAGGGTCTCACTAAGTTGCCAAGGGCCTCACTAAGTTGCTAAGGCTGGCTGCGAACCTGCGATCCTCCTGTCTCACCCTCCCAAATACCAGGATTACAAGCATGTACCACCACACCCGGCTTAGAGGAGAAATATTTAGAGAGAAAGTTCTGGACATCTATAGAGGTTTCCCCTGGATTCTTGAGGATGGAACCCAGGGGCATTATACCTCTGAGCTACACCCCCAGCCCTACTTTTATTATTTTTATTTTGAAACAGGGTCTCACTAAGTTGCAGAGGGCCTCGCTAAGTGACTGAGGCTGTCCTTGAACCTGCAATCTTCCTGTTTCAGCCTCCCAAGTACTGGGATTACAAGTGTGCACCACCATGCAGCTCCCCTGGATTCTTGGTACCTCATCAATCCATCTGTTGGAAAAATCAACATGGTAGAGAAAGAACTACGAGGAAGGAGCAGGTGGAACAATTCTTGGAAATAACCAGGGTTTGGAAATAATGCATCTTCCTCTTGGCCATATTGGAGAGACCTCCTAATACTTGCAACAGTCCGCTAGAGCTGCCAAGGGGCCAATGACGCTCGAAGGTGACTTTCAGGGATTTTCTGTTTGAACACCTCAAGAATGTTTTGTTTTGAAAGCCTAAAGAACAGAGTGTGTTGCAATTGATTCAATGTTAATCTTTCTGTCTCACCTTTGGCTTGAGAATGGTGAGTCCTTTCGGTCTATATGCTTGTTTCTTTTATTTCAGGGAGATTTTTCTGTATTAAATTGTTGTGTGTTTTCTTTGTTTCTTTGTGGGATTCTCTACTTCAGAAGAGATGACCTTATTTTATTTAATTAATTAATTTATTTTTGGTGTTGGGGATTGAACCCAAGGGGTGCTCTATCTCAAAGCTAAACCCCCTTTTTTATTTTTTATTTTGAAACAGGGTTTATTTTTTATTTTGAAACAGCCTCTTGCTAAGGCTGGCCTAGAACCTGTCATCTTCCTGTCTCAGCCTCCTAAGCACTGGGATTATAGGGGTGCACCACCATGCCTGCCTGAGAGAAACTTCTTTTAGATGGTCTTTGTCTGTCTTTCATATCTATTATCTTTTCTAAAATCTCTTTATTCCTAATAAAGTTCTTTTTTTTCTCTGCATATTACTTTTCTAGAGCTGTCATACAAAATTCTACTTGCTGGGTGGCTTCGACAGCAGAAATTTGTTTTCACAGTTGTGGATGCTGTGTGTGCAAGATCAAGGTGTTTTTTCTTGAGGGCTCTCTCCTTGACTTGTAGGTGGCTGCCTTAGCTCCATCCTCTCTTGGCCTTTTCTCAATGTACATACATTCCTGATATCTCTTCCTCTTCTTACAATGACATTTCTGTTAGATTAAGGGCCTACTTTTATGAGCTCAGTTAACCTTCATTACTTCTTTTTTTTATTGGGTGCATTGTAATTTTACATCATATTGCGGTACAGAGTGTCAGAAAAATACATACATACATCTCTTGTTGCCCTCCCCACCGGGTCCCCCTTCCCCCTCACCCCGCAAGTCTTTGAGATTAGAATTGGTAATTTTGTATATGCTCATAGCATTATTTCTACTATTACATTCTTTATGATAAGCTCTCTCTCCAAATATAGCCACATTTTAAGGTACTGGTTGTTAGGGCTTCAACTTATGAATTTGTGGGGGACACAATTCATATCATTATCAAATCTCTTCTCTGTTTTAGTTATATCTCTGCTATTTTTTGAGATTTCTGGTTTACCAATTTTGCAATTGAATTCGTGTTTTATTCATTTTTCCCCCTTAGAGCTTCAGTCTCTGTTTTCGTTTTGCCTTGTGCTCATTTTCTGGACCTTGAATTCTTGTTCTGTTACATTCATTTTATTATAAGGTTCTTCAATGTAATGAAATACTGGCAAAGAAATGTCTTCTGTTTCATGGGTTATGTTTCTATCCACATTGGGTTCTTTCCTTCTTCTCTCTTCCCCCCAGCCCCTGGGGAATATTTGCATAATTGTGAAGGTGTTTCATTTCACTTTTTAAAAATTTATTTCTACATAAGTTGGGAAGTTTTTTCCAGAACTCTTTTGGTGCTAAGTTCTCCTTTATCTCTTTTGTATTTAATTTGCCTTTCCCTTTTGCTTTCATCACTCTTGATTCAGGAAACTCTACTGCATTTACCCATATTTTTCTTTTACTATATCTGTTGTTTTTTCTTCTTTCCTGACATTCTGAGATTCCTTCTTCTTTCATGTTGTTGTTTTCATTCATTTGTTTGTTTCAAGAATTTTCCTTAGCCATTCTTTTAGAGTAGGTCTACTTGTGACAAATTTTCTTCATCTGAGTATATCTCGAATTCTTGTTTATTTCTGAAGTACATTTTTGTTGGATAAAGAATTCTGGATTGCTGGGGGCAGTGACACACACCTGTAATCCCACCTACACAGGAGGCTGAGGCAGAAAGATTGAAAGTTCAAGGCTAGCCTGGGCAACTTACTGAGATCCTGTCTCAAAATAAAAAATAAAAAGGACTGGGGATGTAGTTCAGTGGTAAAACATCCCTTGGTTCCATCCCTAGTTCTGCAATAAATAAATAAGAATTTTGGGTTCATAGTTCTTTTCTTTCAGTACTTAAAAATGATATCTCAGGCTGAGGATTAGCTTAGTGGTAGAGTGCTTGCCTAGCACGTGCAAGGCCCTGGGTCCCATCCCCAGCAACACACACATGTCCTGATATTAATATCAATCTTTTCAAAGATTTCCCATTTCTCTCTATTCTCCCTGGTTCTGATGAGAAATTGCCCTCATTCAGATCTAACAAGGAGTTTAAAGCAGTCTTCACAAAAATGTTTCAACAGAGTCGGACGTGGTGGGATTACACTTGTAGGTTGGAAGACAGCCTCAGCAAGTAGTGAGACTCTCAGCAACCTAGAGAGACCCTGTTCCAAAATAAAAAATAAAAAGGATGGGGTGTAGCTCAGAGGTAGAATGCCCCTGTGCTCAATCTCCAGTAAAACACACACACACACACACACACACACACACACACACATGCCAAAACAAAAACAAAACAAAACAAAACCTTGAGACTTTCCTGTTTCTTGGTACAATTTTCAATAGTTATGCTTTGGACATTTTGGGTATTGTGTTATAAGACTCCAGATCTCATTTAAATACTCTGTTTTAATAAACCTCCTTTGATACTACACTGGTGGGAGAATGGAGGTTAGACCTGTGTTTCTGTCACCCTTTTCTTCAGTCAAAATCATTCAAAAGCAAGGAGGAAGAAAAAGTCCCAGAAATATTTTTATCTTACACAAATCTAGTAGGTATGTAGCTTTGAACTACAAAAAGTGAGGTAGATATGATAAGATAAAATGGTCGATGTGGTAAGATAAAATGGAGGCACAGAAGATACTGCAAGCTGATTTTTTGAAAAGCAGTATTTACCATGTTCTTGCAATGCACATGCTTTTTGATGTACTGGACTCAGGCATTAGTCCTCATAGCACTCCGCGAGATGAATGCTATTATTACTTTACTGCAGAGCTAACGTCATGCAGCTATTATGTGGCAGAGCTGTAATTTGAAGTCAGAGCGACACTACACTGTCTCTGTGCTACAATCAGCCTGTAAACAACCAGCTCATAAAATATATCCTCCATTCAAAGCTGAGTAATAACCACAAAGGAACCACATTGAATTTATGGAAGAATATGAAAAATCAAAGAGAGAGAGAGAGAGAGAGAAACTGTTGAAGGAAAAACCAATAGCAGAAATAGCAGATACAGAATATGCTCCCAGAATTTTGCTATGAATCAGAAGAAAATATTATCAAATACATTGTCATGGATTAAAAGATTTTAATAAAGATATTATCTTTATAAAACCAGAGCTCAAAGTAGATATAAAACCTTTGGAGGAAAACGTGCTGAGAGAAGAGAGAAAATGAAAGATGAGTGGGAGAGAGAGGTAAGACCTCATTATAAACGAGGGTTATATTAGAATACAGGAAAATAGTTACTACTGAGAGCCTGGCATATAGCAAAGAGGGTTTAGAAATAAATAAAAATAAAATGGATTAAAGAAAAATGATAGAAAGCAGGCCGGGCGTGGTGGCGCACGCTTGTAATCCCAGTACTTTGGGAGGTGGAGACCGGAGGATCCGGTTCGCGGCCAGCCTCAGCTCTCTCTCTCTCTCTCTCTCTCTCTCTCTCTCTCCTTAGTGAGGCCCTCTGCAACTTCGTGAGACCCGGTTTCAAAATAAAGTATAAAAAATAGGGCTGGAGGTATAGCACAGAGGTAGAACGCCCCTGGGCTCAATCCCTGGTACCACACACACACAAAAAAAAATGATAGAAAGCTGGGCAGGCTGGGGTATACCTGTAAGCTCAGTACTTGGGATGCTGAAACAGGAAGATTGCAGGTTTGAGGCCAGAGTATGGTAACTTAGCAAGACCCTGTCTCAAAATGAAAAATAAAAAGGTCTGGGGATATATCTCAGAGATAGAATGTCCCTGGTTTCAATCCCTAGTACCACAAAAAAAGAAAGAAAAAATGATAGATATGGAGATAAAATTGAAGATTAAACATGCATAATTCATATCCATGAAGAAAAGAAACAACTAATTGAACAGGAGCATAAACATACATAATTTTAAGGAAAGTTCCCAGAAATAAGATATAAATCAAAAGACTGAAAAGGTACATTATCATGCCTTAGGAAAAATTGATGATGACAACCAGTAACAATTTTATCTCAGTAAAGTCTCCAGATTTCCAATCTAGGAAAAGAATTCTTGATCTTCAGGTTAAAATGAGGTCCAGTTTTTTCAAGAATCAAACATCAAAAGAGAATTCGATGTGCAGGAGACTGGGGGGGGGGTGCAGATGTTACATTTGTGAGAGAAAAGGAGGAAGGAGCCAGAGGAGACTGTGATATAGTTCTGATCCCTGGGAGGGAGGGAGGGAGGGAGGGAGGAAGGTAGTAAGAAGTGAAGAAGGGAGGAAAGGAAGGAGGGCAAGAGGGTGGGAGAGAGGGATGGAAGGAAGGAGGGAAAGCAAGAAAGAAGAAAAGAAGGGAAGGGAAGGGAAGGAAGGAGGGAGGAAGGGAGAGAGGAAAGGAGAAAGGGAAGGGAAGGTATTCAGTTAGGTCTTAGACTGTAACGCACTTGTAAGAAGGTTTGATAAGGCTGGTATGGAGTCCTCCAGCCCACCCTGCCCACCACAGGGGCCTCTCATCCCCCAGGAAGGGGCCCGCCTTAGGGTCTGTCTGGGAGCGGGAACAGGAGCCGCTGGTGGGAACCTGGGCATCCTCCCTGAGCTCCATCCTCCCTGAGAGTGGGATTCCAGAGCAGAGCAGCTGGGGACTTCTGTCAATTACATTCTCGCAGTGGGACATCTGAGAAGTGTGTCTTCGTGTCTGTCACAGATGGAATTATGCCCTTGCCTTCATTCCCTCTCCAAACTACTGAAGGGTGGTAAAGAAACAAAGACAAAATCAAAGAGAATGGGAGGAGAGGATGGCTCTTGTCAATGACATTTTGGATTTTGGAATTGGAGAGTAGGTGGTAATTGACATAGTCAACCAAACTTGCTGAACTGGCAAGTTCACAGGAAACATGAGGATTGTTCTCATGATAACTCATGAGAACTGAAGGCCAGAGAGACATGCAGGGTGGGCTGAAAACAGGAGAACTGATTGCAAAGTGTATACATGGAGCAGTTAAGCTGGGCATTGAGGTGAAGGCCTGTAATCCCAGTACTTGGGAGGCTGAGACAGGACGATCGTAGATTCAAGACCAGCCTCAGCAACAGAGTGAGACTCTCAGCAACCTATCAAGACCTTGGTTCAAAGCCAAGCATGGTGGCACACGCTTGTAATCCCAGTACTTGAGAGGCTGAGACCAGAGGATCCGGGTTTGCGGCCAGCCTCAGCTACTTAGTGAGGCCCTTCGCAACTTAGTGAGACCCTGTTTCAAAATAAAGAATAAAAAATAGGGTTGGGGGTGTAGCCCGGAGGTAGAATGCCCCTGGGCTTAATCCCTGGTACCGAAAAAAAAAAAGACCCTGTTTCAAAACAAATAAAAAGGGGCTGGGGGTGTAGTTTGGAGGTAGAATGCCAGAGAGAAAGAGAGAGAGAGAGAGAAGAGAAGGAGGAGGAGGAGAAAGGAAAAGAAGGAAAGGAAAGGAAAGGAAAGGAAAGGAAAGGAAAGGAAAGGAAAAAGGAAAAAGGAAAAAGGAAAAAGGAAAGGAAGAAGGAAGGAACTTAGTGAGACCCTGTTTCAAAATAAAGAATAAAATATAGTGCTGGGGTGTAGCTCAGAGGTAGAATGCCCCTGGGTTCAATCCTCAGTACCGCAAAAAAAAAAAAAAAAAAAAAATTAAAAGCTGGGCATGTAGCTCAGTGGTAGTGTGCCCCTGGGTTCAATCCCAATAATAAAAATAAATAAATAATAAATAGTATAGATAAAATATTATTTAAAGGCATAAAAATAAACATTAAGAAGAATAATATAATCAACTAAAAGAGATGGTTGATGAGGAGGAGCTGTTTTAGTTAGCTTTTCAGTCATTGTGACCAAAATCCCTGCAAGAACAACTTAGAGGAGGAAAGGTTTACTCCATGTTATAGTTAGATATGAAATGTCCCCTAAAGAGCACACTACTTAATGTTCGGAGCTGATGTAATTGAGTCATGAGAGTTGTAATCCCAGAAGTGGATGAATCCATTGTAATTGATGTGTCTGGAGGAGTGGGTCCCCGGGTGGGTCCCTGGGCATGCAGCCTTGGGGATTATATATGGTTCCTCCTCCTCCGTTCTGTTCTCTCTTGCTTCCTGCCTCCATGATGTGAGGAGCACAGCCCATGTGCTCTCTCCCTCTCTCCACCTCCCGCCACCATGCCCTGAGATCCGTAGTCCCAGGCCTCACATAGACTGAACCCGAAACTGTAAGAAAGTAAATCTTTTTTCCTCTCAGTTATATGGTCACGTCTTTAGATTATGGCTGTAAGAATGACGACGGGAACACCCAAGGCTCATGGTTTCAGAGGCTCAGTCCATGGTCGGCTGACTCCAGGGCAGAGACGTGGTGGCAGCACGTGGCAGAGGAGAAAAAAGCCCTTCTACTCACCGTGGCTGGAATCAGAGAGAGAGACAGGAAGTGCCAGGGACAAACACAGCCCTCAAGCCACGGCCCCAGTGGCCCTCCTCCTATAGCCACGCCCCCCATGTGCCCCATCCACACCTGACAGGAGGTGAGGAAGGTGGAGGGAAAATGTGCTCATTTTGCCTTTACTCAGAATGGCTCCAGGCTACTTTTCTAAAAGTCATTCAGCAAACCGGCACAGAGCAAACTGGGTTTTGGTGAGTCTGTTCAGTCAATTGGCTTTGGGGAAATAAACTTTTGGTGAATTGGCCTGTTTCTGCTTGAGTAGAAAGATAGTAAATATACCTAAAGAAATGGAAGGTTAAATACTGTATTTTTTTACTGCTATATATTTTTAATATAAAAGCCACGGCATGTAAACATAACTGCTAGAGCAAAGGCATAAACCTTCTAAGCAAGCCATCAGAAGCATCACACACGCAGGCACACATACAAGAAAATGAAGTCATGAAAGGTTGGTTTTTTTAAAGCAATAAAATGAAAAACATAACAAATATAGCTGTCATGTCAATAAATACAAATGGGCTAAAATTATCCATTTTTTAAAATGTGATTGGATTTAAAGAACCCTAGCTCTCAACTGCATCCTGGATACAAGGCACTATAATGAGAATCTACTAACCGGTGTAGTGCTAGGCTGCCTGGATCTAAATCTGTGTGGTTTAAAGTAGCTTACTTAATTTCTCAGAGCCTCGGTTTCTTTTGTGTATGTGTGGTACTGGGAATTGAACCCAAGGGCATTCTACCTCTGAGCTACACTCCTATCCCCGTTTTAATTTTTTGTTTGGAAACAGGGTCTCACTAGGTTGCTAAGAGTCTCCCTAAGTTGTTGAGGCTGTGCTTGAACCTACAATCCTCTTGTCTCAGCCTCCCAAGTACTGGGATTACAGGCGTGCACCACCACGCCCAGCTCTCAGTTTCCTTCTTAATAAAATGGGGAATTAACACAGAATTCTTCTTGGGAATAATTAGCAAGTTAATATACGTACCACACTTAGAATGGTGCTTGTCACATAATAAAAACTCAAAAGCTATTAGCTCATTGATATTACATGAGACACACCTAAAACAAAATGATTCAGAAAGGTTGAAAATAAGGTGAAGGTCAAAGATATATTGATCGAATGCCAATACAAAGAAAGCAAGTGTTAAGTCTTAGTACCAGAGAGGATTGAACTAAGGGAAGGAGCTTTAAATGAGATAAAAAAGAGCACATAGTAATGATAATAAGCATAATATTAATATCCAGAAAGCAAATAAATAAATAAATAAATGACAATAGCAGAAATTGGAAGGAATCATTAGGAATCACACCAGGTCAGGGTGATGTCAGTGGAGAAGGTCACTAAAGTTTTAAATATAGATAATTTCAGTGCCATTTAAACTGTCCCAGAACAAGAAAAAGAAAATCTTTTAGTTATTTTTTACAAATTAGCATATAAATTATTCAAAAATCTGACAAAAGGTAAAATAAAGGAAAAAAGCAAACAGACTGATCTCACAAGTATAAATTAAAAAACCTAGATAAAATATTAGCCAAAGATGTGGCAGCATATTAAAAGGATATTATATCATGATATAATATTTGGAAATCTATTAATATAATTTACCACAATATGCCCAAAGAGGAATACCATAAATGCTGAAAAATTACATGATAATACAGACCCAACAATCCTCCCTCCCTCCCTTCCTTCCTTCCTCCCTTCCTTCCTTCCTTCCTTCCTTCCTTCCTTCCTTCCTACCTTCCTTCCTTTTTTCAGTACTGGGGATGGAGCCCAGGGGCACTCTACCCCTGAGCTGCATCTCCAGCCCTTTTTATTTTTTATTTTTTAAATTTTGAGACAGGGTCTCACAAAGTTTCACTTGAACTTTCAGTCCTCCTGCTTCAGTCTCCTGAATAACTGAGATTATTGGCGTGTACTACTCCTAATATTTTTTGAGGAAAACTGTTAATAAAGTAATAGATAGCTTCCTTTAGAGAAAAATTAATGCATATATTGAACAAAAAGATATTATATTTTATGGGGCTATGCTGAAACCATTTCTATTAATGTACAGGATAAAAAGTATGTGTAATATTACTTATATTATTTAATATTTTCAGTAAGTATTATTCAATGTAATTAGAAAGAAACAAAGGAAGTGGTAAAAATGTAATTAAATAATCATCATCCAGAAAAAAAACTAAAAGAATGAACTGAAATGTGTTATATAAAAAGAGCATACCATAAGGTGGTGGGGTTCAAATTTGATAATCTTTACACACTGAGAAGGCCTGAACAACTGCGAAGACATACCATGTTCTAAGAAGACTCAACAACAGAAAAATTGTATTTCTTCCTGAGTTTATGAATTTTTAAACATCCCAATAAAACTGTTAGGATCTTTTTTTTGAAATTAGACATGCTGGCAAAGAAACTAAACAAATAAGAATAGCCAGGGAAATCCTGAGCAACAAGAGCAATGAGTAGAGATGTCCTAAGTATTAAAATATAATGTTGCCAGGCGTGGTGACGCACGCTTGTAATCCCAGTACTTTGGGAGGCGGAGACCAGAGGATCCGGGTTCACAGCCAGCCTCAGCTCTCTCTCTCTCTCTCTCCCTGTCTCTCTCTCTCTACTTAGTGAGGCCCTCCGCAACTTCGTGAGACCTGGTTTCAAAATAAAGTATAAAAAATAGGGCCGGGGGTGTAGCGCGGAGGTAGAACGCCCCTGCGTTCAATCCCCGGTACTGCCCAAAAAAAAAAAAAAAAAAATATATATATATATATATATATAAAATGTAATACTGACCCATGCATAGAGATTCAGTTCAATGGGAAAGAATACCAAATATAAAAATTTAGAATATGATGAAAGTGCCATTTCAAGTCCGTGGGGAAAAAAATGTATGGGCAGCGACAGTAGTCTCAGTGATGGTCCCCAAGGATCAGGGTCCTTGTCTTGGAACCTATAAATATTACCTTAAATGGCAAAAGGGATTTTTGCAGATGTCATCTTTTTTTTAATTTTGTAAAATGTACATAACATAAAATTTACCATTTTGGCCACTAAACTGCAGTTCGGTGCATGCAGTGTATTCATGTAGTTGTGCACTCATCTCCACCAGCTGGATTACAGTTCAGTGAATCAAGGTGTCAACAGGCTGCATTCCTGCCAGGGACCTAGAGGAAAGCCCTGCTCCTCGCCTTTACAGATTCTAGAGCTACTTCCTTGCATTCCTTGGCTTCTGGCACCTTCCTCCATCTTCCATGCAGGGAAAATAGTTTCCAACAAAAAAATTTTTTTAATCACCAATTGTATAGTAATCTGTTACAGCAGCCATGGAAAATGAGTGCATTAATCAATCTGGAAATTAAGTCACATTTCTCTCCATCCTTGTACCAAAATAAGTTCCACATGAATAAAAGATAACAATGTTCTAGAAGAAAATCATGAGGAATTTTTTTTTTTTTGCAGTACTAGGGATTGAACCAGGGGCATTCTACCTCCAAGCTACACCCCCAGCCCTACTTTTTATCCTTTATTTTTAAAACAGGGTCTCACTAAGTTGTGGAGGGCCTCACTAAGTAGCTGAGCCTGGCGGTGAACCTGCGATCCTCCTGTCTCAGCCTCCCAAGTACTGGGATTACAAGTGTGTGCCACCACGCTCAGCTATGGGGAAAATTTTTAAATGATCGTAAAGTAGGAAAGTAACAAAATCTAGACGCCCTGAAACAAGATCAATAACCTCGACCTTATGGCTTGTCATCGTCTGGATCTGGAATGTCCCCAAAGGCGCGTGTGCTGCAGGCTTGGTCCCCGGGGTGGCATGTCCAGAGGTGCGGCTTTGGGAAGTGGTTGGACCCTGAGGACTCTGAGCTCATCAGTGGATTAACCCACTGATGGATGGATTCATAACTTAATGGCATTAATGGGAAGTGGTAGAAACTTCGGGAGATGGGCCTGATGGGAGGAAGTAAATCACTGGGTGTGTGTCCTTAAGGGTACTTCAGATCCCCAGCAACCCGCTCTCTCTCATGGCGCTCTCTCTCTGCTTGCCAGCCACGCAATAGCTACCTTTGACTCAGCCCTCCTAAATACAAATATGATATAATTTAAAAATATATTTATACTATTGTTTTATGAAAATAACATAAATGTCAATCAATAGGAGTTATTATTGGTGAATTACAACCCTGTTACCCACCAAAAAGCTGTCCATACCCTAAGCCAAAATCTATGAATATGTCGTCCTACACAGAAAGGGGGAATTAAGACTGAAAGTGGATTAAGGTTGCTAGTCACCTGACTTTGAGATGGAGTGACTATCCTGGATTATCCAGGTGGAACCAGTGTCATCACAGGGTCCTTAAAAGTGAAAGGGGTGCAGGAGAGTGCACGTCAGAGCCATGCAGTGAGAGAAGGATGCTGTCGGCCATTGCTGGCTTTGAAGATGGACGGGGGCCCAAGCCAAGGGATCCAGCAACCCCAGGAAGGGGGACTAGTCAAGAAAATAGGTTTCCCCCACAGCCTCCAGAAAGGAATGCAGTCTTTACAATACCGGATTTTAGCCCAATAAGACCCATTTCAAACTTCTGACCCCAAAATGATACTGTAACAAATTTGTGCTGTTTTGACACACTAAACGTTTGGTGATTTGTCGAAGCAGGAACAGACAACTAACACTAGTTAAATTAGTTTTGATAAGCCCCACAATGGAATACCATGCAGCCATTACCAAGGAATGTAGAGATTCTCTACATGCTGTCATGGAACAACCAATAGAATGTACATTAAGTGAAAAAAAGCAAGAAATGGAGCAATGTGTATTGTATGCTACCTGTTGGGAGGGTGTTTTAAAGTAAAGATATACTGTACAAGGAACTGGTCAGAGGGGTTACTTCCAAGCAGAGAAGCGGGAAGGCTGGGACACAGAGGTGGCAGATACAAAAGCACTTTTCACTACATAACTTTTGTAACTTACAAATAAAAAATGCATATTTTATTTAAAAATAAAGCAATGTGATTTTTTTTAAACCAAGGATTGCTGTCCTTGATCCCTTCAAAAAGGGTCAGGCTTTTGTGTGTGATGCACTCTGAAAACTTTCTGCACGCCTTCTTAACCAGGCAGTATTATAAACATAACTTCATACTTTATAACCATAAACTACTGAAAACAAACAGTTATTGGTCCCTAAGAATTTGGCTAATGTCTTTCGTAACCACTGGACTAAGTTTGCTGAGGGTAGGGACCATATTTGCATTTTAGCCAATATTAGCACAGTGTGATTCACTGAGTAGAACTTTGTGTGTATGGGGGGGGTACTGGGTATTGAACCTAGGCGCATTCTACCTCCAAGCTACACCCCAGCCCTATTTTATTTTTATTTTGAAATAAGGTCTCACTAGGTTGATCAGAGTCTCACTACTTGCTGAGGCTGCCCTCAAGCCTGCAATCCTCCTGTCTCAGCCTCCCAAGTACTGGGATTACAAGCATGTGCCACCACACTCGGCTCACTGAGTAGAACTTTAATAAATACTAAGTGAATAGGTGGTGCTACTATTTGGATCTTAGATCTCCCCAAAGGCCCATGTGTCAAAGGCTTAGTTGCCAGCTTTGGTGCTATTGGGAAGTGGTGGGAAACTTTAAGGGGTGGGGCTTGTGGGGAGGTCCGTAGGTCATTGGGGTCCGCCCTCCAATGGGATTGTGGAACCCTGGTCTCTTCCTCTCTTTTTTCATCTCTGCCGGGATGCGAGCAGCTTTGCTCCATCACACACTCCCACAGTGTACTGCCACAGGCTCTAAAGCAATGGGAACATGAGCAAAAAATATAAAAATAAAATATATTAGGCTGGGTGTTGTGGCGCACGCTTGTAATCCCAGTACTTGGGAGGCAGAGACCAGAGGATCCAGGTTCGTGGCCAACCTCAGCTTCTTAGTGAGGCCCTCCGCAACTTCGTGAGACCCGGTTTCAAAATAAAGTATAAAAAATAGGGATGGGGGTGTAGCGCGGAGGTAGAACGCCCCTGGGTTCAATCCCCAGTACTGTAAATATAAATAAATAAATAAAATATATTATTCAAAGACATAAATGTCAACTAGAAGTAACTACCTTTCTAATATCGAACCCTTTTAAATCACAGCTAAATCCAGTTCCTTAGCTGTCTTTATCCAGAGAAAAAGTCTTGACTATTTTTCAACTTGTGGTGGTAAGATCCCTGGGCCGTGCTCACAGATTGAAGCCATTTAGCAGGGCTGGCCTTTGCACAGCTGTCCCCAGCTTCCGCTGCCGGTTGAGAGGCCTTTAGTTCGCAGATTTCCCTGTGCGCTCTCTCAAGTTCACTGTGTCTGTTTCTTGCAGTGCCTGGTTCCCACTGCAGCTCTCGGCTTCTTTTCTTTCATAGTCAGAACATAGAACTGAAAGAGGGAAGAGAAAGCGCTGTGCCAGAATCCTGGTGACACCACGCTGCCTATGATCACAGAAACTATGCCAGGCTCAACATTGTTCAGAGAAGATGCTATCTGTTCCCCAAAGCCATTATTTCTCCTCCTGGGCCTACAGCGGGCTGTTTCCTTGGCTCCTTTGCTGTTAGGTGGAGCTGTCCAACTGGGCTCTGGCCAGTGGATACTGGGACTTAGTGAACTTCAGGACTCTGGAAGGCAAGGGAGCCACGGCCTTGGCGGAAGCCTGGGTTCCTGAAGAAAGCTGTCCAGGAGACCCCCAAGCACAGACACCTGTGTCGGCCGACGTCAGGTCAAAAAATAATTTTTTTATTGTTTCAAACCACCCCAGTATTGGTGCCTTTGTTAGAGTTTAGAAACGGGCACCCTGGAGTGGAGTGCTAACTGGTGCTATGGTGAATAATAATGGAAACGCTACTAGTAGCTGGAGTGATGGATACTGCATCATATGAAAGAGTGTCACTCACCAGGCGTGGTGGCACACACCTGTAATCCCAGGACTTGGGAGGCTGAGACAGGAGGATCGCAGGTTCGAGGACAGCCTCAGAAACATAGTGAGACCCTGTTTCAAAACAAAAAATAAGAAGGGCTAAGGGTGTAGCTCAGAGACAGAATGCCCCTGGGTTCAATCCCCAGTACCATCAAAAAGTAAAAATAAAATAAGGGTTTGGTATTAAGAAATGGGACATGGAAAGGTTGGCAAGGCTGATAGTTTTTATTCCTAAATAGTAAGAGTTAAGTCTTTGAGTAACAAAACCCAATGATACTTCTCAGTTAAACAGGAGACTCAGCTGTGGGGTGAAGATGAGATTTGGAATGTGGCCTCTCCATTTAGTGTTTTTGATGGACATAAAGTAGAGACCATTAATTTGATAGAGCAAGATCTCAAATGAGGGAACAAAAAATAAAGCAAAGTTGAGGATTATGTGTAGGTAAGAACTTTGTATGGTTGTATACAAGGAACTAACTAGAAACTTATTATGTTTTGTTTTTGTTTTTGTTTTGTGGTACTGGGGCTTGAACCCGGGGGCTTTCTACCTCTAAGCTACACCCCAAGCCCTATTTTATTTTGAAACAAGATCTTGCTAAGTTGCTGAGAGTCTCAATAAGTTGCTGATACTGTCCTCGAACATTCGATCTTCCTCTCTCAGCTTCCCAAGTACGGGGATTCAGGTGTGCACCACCATGCTCGGCTTTGTTTTTAAAGGAATTTTATCACCAATGATACCATGACCATCCTAAAAGTATCTCTGAGCTGTGAAACAACTTTTGAGCTCAAAACTTGATCCAGCAGGAAGCAGTCTATAAAACCACAAAGGCCTTAAAGAGAGATTCTCCCCAGTACCCAGTGCAGACATGTCTAAAGAAGACGGTGGACAGGACGAAGCCTCCCAGAGGGTAGGGACAGAGCCATAGTTAAGGGAGCTCCCAGCAAAGACGTGAATGGGGACCTCAAGTGCTTTCTGAAGGTCTGTGTAATGGGATTTTATGAACTCAGAGCCCAGTATCCAGTGGTCATCTTCATTCTTCTCCTTCCCAAATAGAAGTTTTCATTGCAGATAGAATATTCTTGTTCCACAATTGCTTATTAGGGAGAGACACATAGTCTTTTAACAACCCTAATGACTACTTCTGGACCCAATGGACGGGTCTAGGAAACTGTGGACCTTGGGTGAGATGCAAAGACCAATTGGGTTCTGAGCTGCTCACTGAGGGAAGGTTGAGTGTGTTCCATGTGTGGGAGGAAGTTAAACAGATACTTGGTGGGCAGAAGGGCAATCTGAGGCAAACACGCCAAGATCTCACCACACCTTTTTCCTTTTCCTCCTGGACACACAGCTAGGCTCTGTTCCCAGCCTACCTACAGTATGGCCGGGCAGGGAACTGAGGTCTGGCCATTGGAGTGCAGGTGCGAATCACCACTTCTGAGCCTGGCTCCTAGCCATCTCCAGTACGACTGTCCATGCCCTCCCTTCCTGTGCCAGGAGCAGGGATCTAGGAAAGGTCTCTAGTTCCCTAGGTCAGGGCTCCACAAAATGCCTATGGGCTCATTGTCTACGGCTGCTAGCATGCCGCAGAAGAGACTAGCTGTGACAATGACATATGGCCCGCAAAGCCTAGAATATCTATTATGTGGCCCTTTAAAGAAATGTCTGCCAGGCCCTGCTCCAGGGCATGTCAAAGCCACTGCAAAGAAGAAGACTGGCTGCAGTCACCGCCACCTCTTGGACAAGAACCAATGGACCAGGAACTCCCATGTTGAACTGTTGACTAAGCTAAAGAGAAGGTTTGGTTGTGGTGAGCCACTGAGAGCTGGGGTTATTAGTTACAGCATCTCACTCACCCTGATATACTCACCAAGGCATAGGCTGCCTTGCTGAGTGTGGCTAGCTGAAAGCTTCCCGTCCCCTGCAGTATGATGGAACACGGCATCCGCCATGCTTCGATTACACATCCTGCTGTCCATCCGTTTATGCATCCTCAAGCGTTTATTGAGTATAATGTGTCAGGCACTGCGCTGAGGATACAATAAGGAGTAAACACACACTTGAATTCTGCGCTCATAGAGCTTAGCGTCTAATGCAGAAGACATTGGGAAGGGCAGGCGGCTTGACATAAGACTTGACATAAGCTTTCGCAGTGCCCCACAGCCCCCACTGGGCCTGCTGCACTCAAAACCCTGCCTGGTGCTTGTCACACCATTTCTTTTTTTCTTTTATATACTTTTATTGGTGCATTATAGTCTCACATGATAATATTAACACAGTTTTCAATGCTCTCAACCGGGTAGATGAAGATAGCACTGCTGGAGCTAGCGCTTGAAGGAGAAAGCGTGGCAAGAGACAAATACGGCAATGACTATGATGATAACAATAGGTAATTCATTCATTCAATGATTATTCAATGAGTCAGTCAATATGAATGTTTTAATGGGCAGAGTTTTGTTTGGGCAGATATTGTCATATCTGGTTTTTATTCTTTTGTTTTGTTTTTGGTACTGGAGATCGAACTCAGGGGCATTGTACCTCTGGGCTACACCCTTTTTCTTTTGAAATAGGGTCTCACTAAGTTGCTGAGGCTGGCCTCCAACCTGCAATCCTCCTGGCTCAGCCTCCCAACTGCTGGGATTACAGGCATGCACCACCACGCCCAGCTTGTCCTCATATCTTCATTCAAGCATCTGCTTGTTTTCTACCCAATTGTTTTGCTCCTTGATTTGTACTCAGGAAAGGCCGGTGGCAACGAAGTGACAGCCCTGGGTTCCAGTCTGAGCTTTAGTTATGATCTGATTTCTAGAAGCTACTTTTTAATGATGAATGTGATTTCCCCCATGCCTTGCCCCATCACACTTGACGGGGTTTTTGTGCTCCCCTTCTTTAGAGTCTGCCCCGCCTTGGGTTGACTCATTCACGGGCCCTGTGGATGGTCTTGGTAATCAAGACCCGCCTGTTCCTTCCTGTCCTGTTATTCTGGGCCCTGCCTGCTGACCTTAATCTGGGGCATTTATTTTTCTATCCTAGTTAATCCTGGACTTTTTTCTTCCTTGACCTCCAGATTTCTGAAATGTTCTTTTCTACTTTTGTTTCTTTTCCCATCGCCACTGCCATGACCCCTGTCTAGCCACCATCCTCTCTCACTTGACCTTCCAGAAACCTCTCCCTCACCCAGTGTTTTCCACACATCACAGTCAGTATGCTCTCTCACTGTGTGCTGTGTCGTTTCCTTTCTTTGATTAAAATCTTTGTGTGTGCAGGCATGGTGGCCCATGCCTTAATCCCAGCTACCCAGGAGCTGAGGCAGGAAGATTGCAAATTCTAGGCCAGCCTGGGCAACTTAGTGGGACTTTGTCTCAAAATAAAATAAAAAGGACTGGGATATAGCTCAGTGATAGTGTTTGAATAGTATACTTGAGGCCCTGGGTTCAATCCTCAGTAACACACACACACACTCACACACACACACCCTCGGCTTTTAGAATGAAGTCCACACGTCCTAATGTGGCCTTCAGGAGCCAGCAAGGGCTACAGGTTCACACTTACAGAAGTGACACACACTAAATACTCCAGGATTTTAAAAAAAAAGTTCCTGAAATGTTTAAACACTTGAAAAACACTTGATTTTTAAAGTGTATTGATTTTTGGTAAATTCTACAAGAAATGTAGAAGTATTAGAAACACATATAAACAAAAATAAAAATTTGTTAAAATAAATCTAATTCCAGAAGCTTTGTAGTTTAATGCTATCCCACTTATTAATTCTTGTTTTAATTTCCTGTGCTTTGGAGGTCTTGTTGAGGAAGTTTCTACCTGTGCCTATATGTTGGAGTGTTGAACCTATGTCTTCTTCTAATAATTTCACAGACTCTGGTCTAACTTCCAGGTCTTTAATCCATCTCGAGTTGACTCCTGTGCAGGGTAAGAGGTAAGGATTTTTTTCTTACCTCTCCATTTTTCTACAGGTAGATAACCAGTTTTCCCAGCACCATTTGTTGAAGACTGTCCTTTGTCCAACGTATGTGTTTAGCACCTTTGTCAAAAATCAATTGACTGTAAGTTTGTGAACTTATTTCTGTATCTTCTATTCTGTTCCACTGGTCTATGTGTCTGTTTTTGTACCAATACCATGCTGTTTTTATTACTATAGCTCTGTAGTACAATTTGAAATCAGGAATTGTTATGCCTCCTGAATGATTCTTATTGCTGAGAATTGCTTTGGCTATTCTGGGTCTTTTGTTTCTCCATATAAAATTAATGACTGATTTTTCTAGATCTGTGAAAAATGATGTTGGTATTTTGATAGGGATTGCATTGATTCTATAGATCATTTTTGGCAGAACAAAATAACATCATTTGCGAGAAAATGGAAGGATCTGGAGAACATTATGTTAAGTGAGATCAGTCAATCACAAAAAAAAAGGCACATATGTTTTCATTAGTATGTGCAACCTAGGGAGTAGTGGGGACACACAAGGGACTCCGGTTGATAATGGAGAACCCTCAGTGGGACAAGGGAAGTGGTACAAGGGAAGGGGAAGGGCAAGAAAGAAGCAAATCAGTGGAATTACTATCATAAACAATGTGTACATGTGAGAATATAACAGCATCATTCTCGGTACTTCATATGGGGGGTCACTGAGAGCTGTGTGCATGTATGTTAACATCAAATAGATATTCATTGTGATGTAAGACTCCAATGCACCAATAAAAGCATGTTAAAAAATTAAAAATAAATAAATAAATCTAATTCCAAATCCAAAACATCCAGGAAGAAAGAACTCACTATTAACATTTTGATGCCTCCTTTCAGATTTCTACCAAATAAATGTTTGTTTGCTTGTTTCATGTGATACTGGGGATTGAGCTACACCACCACCCCAATTTTATTTTTTTTATTTTGAAACAGGGTCTTGCTAGGTTGTAAAGACTCTCACTACATTGCTGAGGCTCGCCTCAAACCTGTGATCCTCCTGTCTCAGTCTCCCAAGTATTGGGATTACAGGCGTGCACCAACGCGCCATTAAGTTGTGAGGCACATATGATTTTATAATCTTTGTATCATTTAATGTTATAAAATGTATCAATATTAATAGAAGTACCATTCCATTTTTAGTGGCCATCTGGTTTGGTGTCCCATGAATATACCAGAATTTAATTAATTCTCTACTGTTGGACATTTGGATTATTTCAATTTTTTGTTGTTGTTGTTACTGCTGCTGCTGCTACTATTATAAATAGGTAAATTGGCCGGGCGTGGTGGTACACGCTTGTAATCCCAGTACTTGGGAGGCTGAGACCAGAGGATCGGGGTTTGCGGCCAGTCTCAGCTACTTAGTGAGGCCCTCCACAACTTTGTGAGACCCTGTTTCAAAATAAAGAATAAAAAATAGGGCTGGGGGTGTGGCTCGGAGGTAGAATGCCCTGGGTTCCATCCCCAGGACCGCAAAAAAAAAAAAAAAAGAAGAAGAAGAAAAGAAAAGAAACAGGTAAGTTGTCTAGTACATATATTTTCCCCAACTTATCTGATTGTCTCCTTTAGATAAATTTCTGGGTCCTAGAATTTCTGGGTCAAAGGGGTTGTAGGAGTTTAGGGGTTTTGTACCTATTGCCTAATTTAACTCAAAAATGGTTGTTAAAAAAAAGAGTCAGACATTGTGGCACATGCCTGTAATCCAAATCCTTGGGAGGCTGAGACAGGAGGATCACGGATTTGAGGCCAGCCTCAGCAATTTAGCAAGACTCTGTTTCAATATTTAAAAGACTAAAAGGGCTGGGGATATAGCTCAGAGGTAGAATGCCCCTGGATTCAATCCTTTGTAAGGGAGAACCCTTTGTAAGGGAGGGAGGGAGGGAGAGAGGGAGGGAGGGAGGAAGGAAGGAAGGAAGGAAGGAAGGAAGGAAGGAAGGAAGGAAGGAAGGAAGGAAGGGGAAAGAAGGGAAGGGCAGGGCAGGGCAGGGCAGGGAAGGGAAGGGAGGCTTAAGTAAAGATTATAGAAAAGCAACATCTTGGCTTTGGCCACTGTATCTCAAACTGTGCTTCTTATACAATTACTTGGTTTTCTCCCAAGTGTGATTTCTTGGCACTGCATGTTGCCTGCCCAGGTGGAACACTGAGGGACTGAGCAGAGGAGGAGTCCTCCTCCTGTCCCTCTCCAGCGTTCTGGTTTGGAAGGAGCACTTGCTTAACCAGCGCCCAGCCTCTCACTGCCATACCCAGGCTTCTGGCCACACTCCCAGCTCTGTTCTGATTGGTTAGCCATCTCCTTGAAATGTATGACGTCAAAGCAGGGTTACCAGCACACAGTCACTAAGCAAAATCACCCATGCCTAGACCCTAGAGAAGAAAGAGAATTCAAGAAACCACTAGGCCTAGTTCTCCTGCTTCAGGCAGGTAAGATATTCTGTATCATGCCAAGGCATTGAAGATGTAGGCTGCTTTTGGCAAGGAATGACGTTTCTCTAGTCAACATGTTATGGTAAATTAGACAGATTACAATGAAAAATAAAATGTTACGCATGTGAAGGAAAGGCCCCCAGACTAGGAACCCCATCTTTAAAAGACTTTCCCTGTTCACTACCTGTTTTTAATCTGCCTGTAGCTCCACATCTTTTCCCAATAAACTATGATCACTATCACTATCAATCCATCTAACATAGGATGTCCTGCCTATCATCAAGATGTAAAATAGTAATATTAAAAATAACATTTTCTGTTTTAACTTCAGATTAATTTTATTTTCTCTACAAAAAGAATGTTGAAAAAACAAGTAAGGAAAAGCTACCTTCTTAACATTTTAACACATCCTTTCATCTTAAAACAACCATTTTTTGTGTTTTGGTGCATTTGGGTCTTTTATGTGTGTATTAAAAAAAAATCTATACAGCATTTGGGTTGCTTTTTACCTTTAGTATTATTTCATAACAATTGCCACATGGTTAATGATCTACATAACTATTTTTAATGGCTGCTGAATAATGTTATACATATCATATATATATATACATACATATATACATACATATATATATATATATATATATTCCATTATGGCCATACCATAATTTACTTAATTTTTTCCAATTTTTAATTATTGTCAGTAACAAGATGGAAAATATTTTCATGAATAGAACATTTTCCATGGTGTGGATTTTTTATTTTATTTTATTTTAGTGGTACTGGGGATTGAAGTCAGGGGTATTCTACCTCTTTTTGTTGTTGTTGTTGTTGTTGTTGTTGTTGTACTGGGGATTGAATCCAGGGAAATACACCCCCAGCCCTATTTTATTCTTTATTTTGAAACAGGGTCTCACTAAGTTGCGAAGGGTCTCACAAGTTGCTAAGACTGGCCGCGAACCTGTGGTCATTCTGTCTCAGCCTCTCAAGTACTGGAATTACAAGCATGCGCCACCACTCCTGGCTAGGGGCATTCTACCTCTGAGCTACATCCCCAGCCCTATTTTATTTTTAATTTTGAAACAGGGTCTGGCTAGGTTGCTGAGGCTGGCCTCAAACCTGTGATCCTCCTGTCTCAGCCTCCTAAATACTGGGATTAGAAGTGTGTGCCACCATGACATACTGTGTGTGTCACTGTGTGTGTGGATTATTTTTATTTTTTATAGAAATATGATATGAAAGTTTATTTTAAGTCAAGACAAGAATAGCTCACACACACACACACACACACACACACACACACACACGCACATGGGGGAGGGAGGGGTCCTTGAAAGAAAATAACCAATGAAGCTCTTGGGAGGTGGGCTTTTAAACCTTACTGAGGTTCTCTATCTACTCTTTTATGATTGATTGGAATTTGGACTAGGGGAAGCAATGTATTTTGACCAATTTCAATCCTTAATTTGAATTGTTATCTTTGGGCTGGTGGGCCCTGATCTCCGGGCGCCCACCAGTCTCTCACCTCCCTGGTCACCTCCCCCACCTCACAGAAGGTGAAGATGGGCTTTTTTAGTCCCTCTTGTTCCCAGGTCCTCTGCCCTGCCTCATGTCCCCCCTCTGATGAAGTGACCCTAACTGCTGTTAGGGAAATGGGTTGACAACTGCTCTAACTGCTTCAAGCTGGTAGGGGGCGCTATCAGAGCATTGTAGTCAGGGTCTCAGGGGGTGGATGATCGAGAGGACCATGCAAGAAGGAATCATTCAAACGAGGTTATGTTCTCATAACCGTCTGTAGCTGGAAGGCTGAAGGAGCCTGGTTATCTTGGTTCAAAGTCATTCATGGTGGTTCAGTGGGCATCTACATGAAAAACTGATATGTTAGTACATTATACAATAACCCAGGTATCTTGCCATAATGGTTTTTTCTTCCATAACTCTTTACCTTGGGCCATCTACCTGTTAATATTTTAAATTGGAGAGCAGGTAGCTAACCCATTTGTAATAGACCATGAGTCATTATGTAACACTGTGAAAAGTCCTTGTGGCACAAAGCCTGAAAAAACCAAGCATGTTGCCTTTAACTTAGCTTAAACAGGGTTTTTTGTCTGTAGGATTTTGAACAGGATTCAAAGATCCTCCTGGAACTTACAGGAACAGGAATCTCCCCTTTGGTGTCTGATGGTCCTGAATATGTAAAACCTCAAGAACGACAGGTTTAACTTACAGTGTCTTATAAGGACTTAACTGGAGGGAAGTTTTGGGCATTGGTGGCATATCATTTCTCTGTGAGTCTAAAGGTAGAAATACTATTATAAATGGCTTCAGTACAGCTCCTTTTTGTTACTCCTGAAATAGCACATTTGCCTCTGCTTATACTGTTCTGCTGGATGTTCACGACAAAGCAGATAGCCCTATGTTGGGCAGACATAAGTTTTTATAACATTTTTTTTTTTTTTTTGCAGTACTGGGGATTGAACTCAGAGGCATTCTACCTCCGAGCTACACCTCCAGCCCTATTTTTTATTATTTATTTTGAAAAAGGGTCCCACTAAGTTGCAGAGGGCCTCACTAAGTAGCTGAGGCTGGCCACGAACCCGGATCCTCCAGTCTCAGCCTCCCAAGTACTGGGATTACAAGCGTGCACCACCATATCTGGCTTTATAACATTATTTTTCTGTTGAGGTTAGTCGAGGCTCCTCAGGGTTACTCTCAGGGACTTAGGCTTTATCAGTTGTACCATCTGCCAGGACAGGTCATGGTCTTGCTAACCATTTGGCTTTCCTTGAAGTATAGGGGAATATTTCCCTCTCCAAAGACCCTCCTTTTTGCAGAATATGTGCTGGTGGCTCCCAGTCTCTGGGGCCTTTGTGATCCCCCTGTTTCGGGAGGTCAGATGACTTACCAGAGTTGCAGTTCCCTTAGTAAGGTCCCATTATCCCCTGCGTCCTATTTGATCTTGGAGGATGAGGGCCAAAATATTGGTTGTTTATTCCTTAGATCTTTTATTTCCTGATTGTTCTCTAAGTCTCGGTTGTTGAACACCCAGAAGGTCAGTTTCACCAATCCTTTTACACTGTCTTGCAGGTGACAACTATCATCTCCAAACACTGGATGTTGTACTTCCTTCCATCATTCCTGAACAACACACAATGACTGAAATGGGGTGTCTCCCCTTATAGGGTTCTCATCCAGTGGATTTTGACAAATGAAGTCCAAGGACTAACAAAGGGTATAGAAATATGAAAGTTTATTTTAAGTCAAGGAATGATAGAAGATAAGAACAGCTTCCCTTGCCCATACAGGGGGAGAGGGGTTCCCAAAAGACAGTAACTTGATTTTTTTTTTTGAGGTACTGGGGATTGAACCCAGGGGCATTCTACCTCCGGGCTATACCTCCAGTCCTATTTTTTTATTCTTTATTTTGAAACGGGGTCTCACTAAGTAGCTGAGGCTGGCCGTAAACCTGGATCCTCCTGTCTCAGCCTCCCAAGTACTGGGATTACAAGCGTGCGCCACCACGCCTGGCAACTTGATTATTTTTAAGAGGTAGAGCTCTAGAAATGAAATGCCTTGTTTGGTGCATATGAATGGTTAAATAGTATACAATGCAGGTAACTGTTCCACCACAAAGTAGGGATTTTTCCAGATGAATTCATTTTAAGACATTGCATAGCTTTCAATCACTATAACAAATATATGAGATAATCATCTTTTTTTAAGGATTTGTTTCGCTCTTAGTTTGGGAAGTTACCATCTATAATTGGTTGGCCCTGTTGCTTTGGGGATGATGGCGAGGAAGCACATCATGGCGGAATCACATGGTGGTGCAAAACTGCTCACCTTATAGCAGAAGGTGAATGAGAAAACGAGGAAGACACTGAGGTCCCACAGTCCCCTTCATGGCCCCACTCCCAGTGACATAAAGGCCATCACCGAGTCCCACCTCTTAAGGGCTCTACCATTTCCAGTCATACCACTCTGGGTACTAAGCCTTAACACATGGGCCTTTGGGGGACATGTAATCCCCAAAGCAGAGTAGACGGTAAGGCATAGAAGTAGACTAGGACTTGAAATTGTAAAAATATAGGCCTGAATAAGGTGCATGACATTTCCCATTTGTAAACAGGTGTAGGCCCAGAGTTTTCCTAACTGTCGTAGTCTCAGGAGCTGACCTTCAACCCTTCCCTACACTTCCCCCCCGGCATGAGGTAGCTGAAGGCAGGGAACAAAACCATCCCATCTTGACCTTTTTGCCAGGTAATGTGGCACATATAACACAGTTCCTGGCACTGTGAGTGACTAATACCTCACTAGGTAATAAGGTTCTGTTGAACGAGTGAAGAAAAGCACGAGTGTGGGCTTTGAACCTGAGCAGAGGGAATCCAGTCCTCTCTCGGCCACGTCCTAGCCATGGTACTTGTTAAACGAGTAAATTACGGTGGAAGACAATAAAAGCTGGGCTCTGGATAAATTCCAGAAGCTGGTGCCAAGTCTCTTTGTAGCTTTCTTATGTGAAGCCTTACATTAAGTTCTTAAGAACAGGAACAATGCCCAGGACACATCTCAACGTGGAGTCTGCAGGCCAGGAGGAGATATAATGAGGGATTCTTCAGGGGAGGGGCCACTGCTCACCAGGCTGAACTTTGAAAACCAGCTTCTATTTCCTCTTATTGTTTCCAGCGCTTAGGACTGCTGAGCCCTTCAGTGCTGAATAACTTCATGACCTCATCTGCTGAGAGAGGCAGCGGGAATCGTGGGATGGACGCCATACTTGGCTTTTGATAAGATGAATTACCTTGGCTGGGCAAATAATTGCTGACCTGTGGCCCTTCTTTCTTTCTTTCTTTCTCATATTTCTATAGTGTCAGCACTTCCAGGCACCTAACAGGTGTGGCAAAGCAAAGGCAACATTTTTGGTCCAACTCCACTGCGATAAGGTGAGTTTCCAATGGGGCGTGTTGTAGGGAGCGGGCACCGGAAACCACAAATGCCCAGGTATTTCTGGATTCCGGGGTTATTCTGTAATGGGCCAATGAAATGGGGCTCTGAAGGTGAGTTCCACTGTAAGGAGGATTCCTTCTACTGTAAGGAAGATTCTCAAGGGGAAGGTATTTTATAGAGTTTTCTTGGGAGGTGGTACTGGGGATTGAACCCAGGGGCGTTCTACCTTCGAGCTACACCCCTAGCCCCATTTAACTTTTTTATTTTGAAACACGGTCTCGGTAAGTCACTGAGGGCCTTGCCAAATTGCCCAGGCTGGCCTTAAAGTTGCCCAGGCTGGCCTTTGCAATCCTCCTATCTCAGCCTCCTAAGTACTGGGATTATAGGCGTGTGCCACCACACCTGGCTTAGTTTTTTCTTTTTTTTTTTTCCTTCAACCAGGAAAACTCCAGTTTTGTGAGAAAAAAAAAATGAATCTTAGGAACACATAAGGATTTGGAGTCTGGACAGGGATAAAACAGAAAAAGTGTCCTTTTTGGGTTCCAGATAAGTCCACCTTCTCATCTGCTCATGGCTATTCACTTGTCATCCCTCACAGTCCTGCAGATGACACTGACGGAGGAGGGTTTAGAAGTGTGGCAGAGCATAGGAGTGTGTGTGTGTGTGATAGTGTGTGTGTGTGTATGTGTGTGTGTGTGTGTGTGTGTTTGTGCACGTGCTACTGGGGATGGCACCCAGGGGCATTCTACCTCTGGGCTACACCCCCAGCGCTGTTTTTTTCTATTTTTTATTTATTTTATTTTATTTTTTAGACAATCTCCCCTGTTGCTCAATGTACTTTGATTTGGGTTCTTGTTACCTCCAAGCAAATGAAGTTTAAGTAGATCATTTTATTTTAACTCAAATAATACTTGTTCACTAAAGATTTTTTTAAACTAGGGATTAAACCCAGGGGCATTCTATCTCTGAGCTATACCCCCAGCCCTTTTTATTTTGAAACAGGGTCTCACTAAGTTGCTAAGGATCTCACTAAGTTGCTGAGGCTGGCCTTGAACTTGTGATCTTCCTGTTTCATCCTCCCAAGTACTGGGATTACAGGCATAAGCCACCGTGCCTGGCTATATATGTTTTCTAGTTGTTTCTTCCTTTGTCCTCTATCAAAATTCCTGTTCTCTTAAGTCATTTTTTAAAGCTCATTCTCTTGTTATTAAAAAAAAGATTAATTCACAGCAAAATGTAATTGACTAATGTTTCTTCCTGGAATCCACCAGAGAAAGTTACAAATGAAAAGAGTTAAGTTCATTTAATTGATGAATATTTGGTTATTGAAGACTTGCAAGTGGAGTGACTAACTGAAGGATTTCCCCCGTGTCACTCAACTGGTTCTTCCTAAGTTATGGGGACCTGGGATCTTTCAAAGCATCTCCATCCCCCGAGGAGTACTAAGTACAATCTCTGAGTTCTTGAACCCAAATCAGCTTCCTCAGACCACTCCTTTAGTGGACTTTCCCGCAGTGTGCCAAAGAATGACCTTGAAGGCTGTTAAAATCGCAGAGTCTAGGCCTCCTGCTGGAAGATTCTGGATCAGCAAATTTGGGTGTGCTCAGGAATCTTTATATTTAACAAATGTCCACCCCAGATGACTCATTCTTGGAGAAACACAGTTCCAGGGCAAGATAGAGAGAGACACTGTTTTGAGACCCAACCAAGGAAAGCCATCTCTGGACCCAGCGTGGCTGAGACCTCCCCTGGGGACGGAAGTGGGGTCAAAGGAACACCTGTCATTCCTCCTCCCTCCAGGTCACTGGGGACTGTGGGAAATACACGGGAAGGGTTGGCTTCACGCCCAGAGACAAGAGGCAAAACCCAGAGGATCATCTGTTCGCTGTCCCTTGCGGTGCTCCGTTGTCTTTGGGCACAGGCGGCCGCCTGGACACCGGGTGCTGCTTGTTTCGTTTACTTTCCAGCAATGCTCGAGGCAGGAGCAAACAGAAGAAGGGCTGGGGCTTCTGCGGGGGTCGCCGCCCCACTGCCCTTGTGGCAAGCCTGCTGAAATGGAGCCAGAGCATGGCGGGCCTTTCTAAGAGGAGATCGAGAGGCCCAGGTCACATTTGCACGTCCCGTCCCTCCGCCACCATTGGCCATCCACCCCTGCGGTTTGAATTCCAGCAGCACTTGTTCACTCAAAGGAGCGTCTAGGTAGACACGTGACCTCTACGTCCGGGGACATGAACTGCATCTTAGTTACTCTCCTAACCCCAGTGTCTACCATGGAGCCAGGCATAGACTATGAACTCAGAAGATACCGGTGTCTTCATGTTTAGAACAGGAAGACGACGAGACAGCATTTACTCCATTCCAAGACCACATCTGGGAAGATCTCACAGCAATCGCTCAGGCCGATGGTGAGCAATGGCTCTGTCACACTTCATAGTCGAAATCCATTAAAAGAAATGGGCCAGCAGGGTGTGGTGGCGCACGCTTGTAATCCCAGTATTTGGGAGGCTGAGACAGGAGGATCACAGGTTCAAAGCCAGCCTCAGCAACTTAGTGAGGCTCTCAGCAACTTAGCTAGACCCTGTTTCAAAAACAAAAAAGAAACAGGACTGGGGGTATAGCTCAGAGGTAGAATGCCTCTGGGTTCAATCCCTAGTGCCACAAAAAAAAAAGAAAAAAGAAATGGACCTTTATATTATTATTTCGACTCACAAGAATTTGGGTCAAATTATTCCTGATAAATCCCAATATGTTAAAAAGCTGCATTTATCCAAACTTTAATTTTTTTTTTTTTTTGCGGTACTGGTATTGAACCCAGGGGCATTCTACCTCCGAGCTACACACCAGCCCTATTTTTTATTCTTTATTTTGAAACTGGGTCTCAGTAAGTTGCAGAAGGCCTCACTAAGCTGAGGCTGGCCGCGAACCTGCAATCCTCCTGTCTCAGGCTCCCAAGTACTGGGATTACAAGCGTATGCCACCACACCTGGCTCAAACTTTAAATTTTAAGGAGACTTGCCTTAGGAAAAAAGCATAGAGCCAGGCCCCATATATACTATGTAAAAAAAGTGCACGTGTGTGTGTGCGTGCTTACGTGTGCATGCATAAATGTGTGTATATATATATGTATGTATATGAAGACATAATTTCAGTTATATTCATGGAGAATGTGGCCACAGACTTGTAAATTTCTGTGTGTTTTAAATGATGCCAGAGCTTCATATTTAAGTCATGAATGTAGAATTTTGAATCAGAGGACTTTAGGAATAAAGACATATATTTTACCCGGGTGTGGTGGTGCACACCTGCAATCCCAGTACTTGGGAGGATGAGACAGGAGGATCATAGGTTCAAGACCAGCCTCAGGAATTTAGTGAGACTTTCAGCAACCTAGTGAGACCCTGTTACAAAATAAAAAATAAAAAAAGGCTGGGGGTGTAGCTGGAAGGGAGAAGGCCCCTGGTTTCAATCCCCAGTACTAAAAATATAAATAAGTAGGATAAAAGAAAAAAAAGCCATATATTTTGCCAATATTTCCCCAAGTTGGTAATTGAGGGATGAGTATCAACTCTGCTGTTGTGAGTAGCAGGGCACTTTTATACTTAGTATAAAAATTGCTTGAGTAAGTTAAACAATTCCCAACACACCCTTTTTTAGCTAGAAAGGGAAAATCAGGTAGAAGATTTCTGTTCTTTGGTGAAAAGGTGATAGGACGCATTTGGAGTGTCCCCTTGGTGACCAAAGGCTCCGGGGACACACAGCTGCTCACATATTCAGGAAACAGCGAGAACATCATTATTCTTAATAATAAAAAGTCCGACCTTTCTCAGATGCCAAGAAATAGTCAAATGTTTCGGACCAAGTCCAACTCTTTCTGGTCAGCCTTCTCTTACCCCTTGAGAAGGGTTCTTTCAGTAGCAATGAAAAAAGGAAAAAAAAAACCTGTGGAATAGAAGAGGCTCCAGGAGGAAGGGGGGTGAACATACCAGCAGTTCCTGGGGTAGGTGTGGAAGCAGCTGCTGAGCTTCAAATACATAAATAAAGGCAAATTAAAAGATCGAGGACACAGATACCACTCTATCATATTTTCCCCAACTGCTCTTGCTATCTCCTATCTTCTGCAGCATGATTTTATTGCTTTTTTTTAAGGAATAAATGTGAAATTGCTTTGATCCTCACAGACTCCTCTAGAGCAGGCTCCAGTGTCTGTCTTTCTCTATCCTTCATGCACTTCAGTCATAAAACCTGGGATGACAGGCTCCCCAGGAGTGAGCATACGGTGCTTCAATCACAGAACAGAGCTAGGCAAAGTGCATATTGTTTGATGATATATAATTATTACATATATATGTAATATATATAATATGTAATATATATTTACATATTGATAGTGATGTAATAATGGGGAAGTGTCTTTAAGAGATCTCAATGTTAACAAAGCATATTTTAATACAGTGAATAAAGTGATGAATTTTCACAAGGAGTGTGATATCATCTGGATATATTGATAGGAGAGTGTGTTATATAAAAATGGGAGCCTTTAAGCCAGGTATGGTGGTGCACACTTGTAATCTCAGTACCTGGGAGGCTGAGGCAGGAGTTATCACAAGTTCGCGGCCAACCTCAGCTACTTAGTGAGGTCCTCCACAACTTAGTGAGACCCTGTTTCAAAATAAAGAATAAAAAGCTGGGCATGGTGGCGCACGCTTGTAATCCTACTACTTGGGAGGTGGAACCGGAGGATCCAGGTTCTCGGCCAGCCTCAGCTACTTAGTGAGGCCCTCCACAACTTAGTGAGACCCTGTTTCAAAATAAAGAATAAAAAATAGGGCTGGGGGTGTAGCTCAGAGGTAGAATACCCCTGGGTTCCATCTCCAGTACTGCAAAAATAAATAAATAAATAAATAAATAAAATAAAGAATAAAAAATAGGGCTGCGGGTGTAGCCCAGAGGTAGAATGCCCCTGGGTTCAATCCCCGGTACCACACAAAAAAATAAAAGATAAATAAATAAAAATGGGAGCCTTTGACTGAACATGGTGGTGCATGCTATAACCCCAATACTTGGAGGCTGGGATAGGTTCAAGGTCAGCCTCGGCAATTTAGCAAGACCCTGTTTCAAAATAAAAAGTAAAATAGGGCTAGGGGTGTAGCTTGGAGGTAGAATGGCCCTGGGTTCAATCCCCAGCCTCCCTCCCCACACACAAAGGTGGGGGGCGGTAGTCTTTGTGATAGAGAGACTGCTCCAAACCAGTCCTTCAGGGGTATCCTAGGGCTGAGATTCCATGCTCAGTCATGTTATCCCGGGGCCTCAGGGTACCTGAAGGAGAAAGGATCAGACCAGCATCAGGAAGGTGGTGGCTGCATATCTGATGTGCTGATTTGAAGGACTGTCTCACCTCAGGCTCTCAAAATACCTGGAGTTCCACCTTCAGAGCCAGGGGATAGCCTCCAGAAAGACCACATGAATTTACAGGCACTTAACCTGGGAGGAGGGTTGCATTAACTCATTAATTCTACACTTGGCTTGGATCAGATAAGCAAATTGTACTGGATGCTGGAGAAATGGCTCAATAGGAAAGGAGATTTGCTGCCAAAATGGCCATACTACTAAAAGCGATCTAGAGATTCCATGCAATTCCTATCAAAATACCAATGTCATTCTTTGCAGAGCCCAAATAAAAAGTCCTAAAATTTATATAGAAGAGCAAAAGACCCAGAATAGCTAAAATAATGCTGGAGGCATCACAATACCTGATTTCAAATTATACTGCACAGCTATAGTAACAAAAACAGCATAGTATTGGCACAAAAATAGACACATAGACCAACGGAATAGAAGATGCAGAGACAAATCCTCACACTTACAGTGAGCTGATTTTTGGCAAAGGGCTCAAAAACATGCTGGAGAAAAGACAGCCTTTTCAACAAATGGTGTTGGGAAAACCCGATAGCCATAGGAAGGAGATTGGGAAGATGAGAAAGGAGCTGTACTTATTGGTCCTGAGTATGGGATCCTGCTTGGGTTGCAGAAGAGGCAGGAACCTGGGGGACCAAGGGACAAGGTGAGGACCCTGGATAAGAATGGGTTGAAGTTAGAGAAAGATAAGGGGAAGTCTTGGGCTGCTGGTACCTCTGGCTTATTGGATGGTAAATTCTACCAAGAGGGAGTAGAAGGTTCTAGTCTCTGGAAACCTGGAGGAATGCTCAGTGTTTGGGTGAGGCCTAATAAAAAATAAAATTTAGGGAGCAAGGATGATGTTCTTTATGGGAGGGTCAGCTCTGGGAGAGGCATTTCAATTCTCTCTGATTATAAACTCAAAAACGGTATTTTCCAAATGCTAGAATGTGAGCCACTGTGGAACCAGATGGATATCTTTATTTCAATATTCATATATGTTTAATGTCTACTAGAAAAATATAAATAACACATCAAACCTATGACTTCATGAATATTACTGTAATCCTAGTTCTTGGGAGGCTGAGACAGAAGGATCACATGTTAGAGGCCAGCCTCAGCAATTTAGTAAGACCCTCAGAAACCTAGTAAGACCCTGTTTCAAAACAAAAAATATAATAGGGGAGGGGTGTAGCTCAGAGATAGAACCTCCTTGGGTTCTATCCCCAGTAACTAACACACACACACACACACACACACACACACACACACGGTTTTCTTTAGTAGATAAAAAAAATCATGGATGCATATGAATGATTAAAGTGTGGAAAACACTGTTTTAGAGATATTTTGGAATAAAGACACCACTGATTTATGAATGGAGTCATCTATTTTAAATGCAAATGACTGGGGAAAAATGGAATTGGTTGTCCAAAAGATAGCCTTCGGATTTCCACACCATTTTTTGGAAGTAATCAGTAGACTGCATCTGAGAAGTAGTTTTAAAGGGTGGTTAGGCAGGTTGGAGTCTTTGGAAGCAGGATCTCAATTCACACTTCACCAATTACTAACCCTGTGACTTTGAATATGGTTCTGCCATCTCTCTGAGTCTGAGTTTGCTCGCCTGTAAAATGGAAATTTCTTCTTCTGCTTAGGGAGAAGGGATTTTTGCAGGGATTAAATGAGATGATGATGTGAAGTACAAAGCATACCTAAAAAACAGTAAGACCGCAACAATCTCAGAAATAATTGTTGGAATGGAAATCCCTTTCTTTGGGGGCACTTTTTTCCATCCTATCGTCATCATCATCATCATCATTATTACTACTACTATTACTACTACTACTACTATTTGGTACTAGGAATTGAACGCAGGGGCATTCTACCTTCAAGCTACACCCCCAGCCATTTTTTTATTTTTTATTTTGAAACAGGGTCTTGCTAAGTTGCTGAGGGGCTCGCTAAGTTGCTAAGACTTGCCTCAAACCTGTGATCCTCCTGTCTCAGCCTCCAAATACTGGATTTCTGGGTATGCGCCACCACACCTGGCTTTAATCCTATTTTTTAAGTACCTTTAATTGGTCTTTATCATACTTCTTCAGACATGAAACATTACTACATGCTTTTGTTTTACATGTTATTTTAGCATAAAAGACCATGGAAAAGTGGAGGTTCCTTCCCAGGGAACTCCTGATTGCCTCCCTGGATAATTAAACTATGACTATTCTTTGCTTTTTATGCATTTTTAATGGGTTGCCCTGTTCATAGAGGATGCCATGTAATCTACCTCCTTCTACTGCCAAAATTCCAGCAAGGCTTCATGATGATCCTTCACCCATTTGATACTTCCATAACAGCAAATCGACCTCATAACTATGTGACACATTCTTGAACTTGCGTGTCATCTGCCTCTTTTGGAAAGACATTTGGAATTGAGTCTTCTGTTTCTTTATCTGGATGCAGTGTGCCGATGACTGGGGCCACCTAATACCAGGAGAGGGTCAAAAGGAGACATTCCTGAAACAGTTCTTTCTAGTGCCAAACTGACCAATGTGGCTTTCTAGAGCTGCACCCGAACACCCATTTGTCTAACACAACAGAAGTCTGCACCAGGTAACAAGGCAAGGCTGGTCTACGCTCTTTTGGGACGACCTTTCAGAATTCCTTTAGTGTGTTCACAATATACTTTTCATAATAAAGACACGTGTCATCATTGCGATGCTCTGCTCCTGGTCACCACTGTCACTGTGCTTTGATCAACAAAATGTGACTTCATTAGGAGCGCAGACTCAAGGGTGGATCCCAGCTGTGCCATTCATTGTTTGACCACACTCATTACCAGCTTCCTCGACTGTAAAATGGGAAGCACAGGTTAACACGCTCATCCAGCAGGAATGGTGGGGACCCCCACCCCCAATCTGATTTGGATGTCGAGACTGATAATGCTACACACATACTAAGAAGGTATGAAAAGGACTTATTATTATGGGTCTTTTGGGGGAGAGAAGAGCAGGCTTCTATGCTGGTCCAAGAATAGCTTTGGGAGCAAAAGACTGGCATGGGGTTTTTATTGTCATTAGGGGCAGGGCCAGGCTGAGGGTCCCATTGGGCAGGACCTTTCATGGATTCACTCTTGCTGGTGTCAAAGCAGGCTTTCTTATATCTTGCCAAGATGTGAAAAGAAGGAAAAAGGGAGGCTTCAAAGCTATCCGCAGGAAAATGTGAAGAAATGAAGACAGAATCTCTTATAGTCTGTCACGGAGCAAAAGGTCAATAATTCTATTACTGGATGTTTTAGTCAGCTTTTCCATCGCTGTGACCAAAATACCGGACAAGCACAACTTAGAGGAGGAAGGTTTATTGGGGTTCACGGTTTCATCAGTTCACTGCACAGTCCACAGCAACATCGTGGCGGTAGGGTGTGGTCAACTCATTGTGGCAGCCAGAAGCAGAGAGAGCAAGAGGAGGAGGCCAGGGACAAACACTGTCCTTAAGGCCCCCTGTGACCCACCTGCTCCAGTCACACCCCACCTGTGAACCTTGATGCACTGGGGACATGCTTTCAACACGAGCTTTTGGGAGGACATTTGAAACCCAAACTATAACACTGGCTTTATCTCCCACTCATCCCTAGAGTTCTCCTAAAGCATGATGCCCTACAAGTTTTGGCCTAGTAATGAGGTGTACCACACAGACTTACTTGTTCTCTATTTAATGCCAAATAGAGCATCACCAGGAGGGGATTCATGTTGCCCTCAAAAGACCAGATCAGTGTGTCTGTACAAACCCCTCCTTGCCAATAGCACAGCATTGTGGTTTGGATTTAGAATGTTCCCCCAGACCTCACGTGGTAGACAAGGCAGCCATGTTGGAGGCGGGGCTTGGTTGCTGAGAAGGGGATCCTGGGGGTGTGGCCTTGAGGAGTATATATATATGTCCCTCCTCCCCTTGCTCTCTCTCTCTGCTTCCAGCCTCCATGATGTGAGAGCAGAGTCCTTCTGCTCGTGCTCTCTCTGCTTCCCGCCGCCATGCCCTGAGCTCCACAGACTTCGCCTGGCCTAGGGTGAACTGAAGCCTCTGAAATCTCCAGATCTGTAAGCAAATAAATCTTTCTTCCTCTAAGTTCTGGTTGCCATGTATTTTGGGTCACAGCAGTGAAAATACTGACTGAAACACACAGGATTTAAGAGTGGTGAAGAAAAAAATCTTTCTATATGTGTATGAGTGTATACATGCATATAATAACCACATGAGCAGTGGTTGCAGCATTAGTGTTGGTACATAGCAATAATTTTATATATTATTATCAGCATCTTTGAGACGGTTAAAAATCTATTCAACTTCAGGAATATGAATGAGTATATGAAGTGATAGGTATGCTGATACTTGCTTTTAGTTTTAAGAATTTTATAACTAGGCATGGTGGCACACGCTTGTAATCCCAGTACTTGGAAGGCTGAGACAGGAGGATCGCAGGTTCGAGGACAGCCTCAGCAAGTAGTGAGACTCTCATCACCCTAGCTAGACCCTGTTTCAAAATAAAAATAAAATAGGGTTGGGGGGTGTAGCTCGGAGGTAGAATGACCCTGGGTTTAATCCCCAATAACACAAAAAAGAATTTTATATCCAAATAGCAATAAACCCAAAAGCAGAGCGTATTAATATTATTGAGTATGGGTGTCAGTTTTATTGAGGCATATTTACATACAATAAAAATCATCCTTTTAAGTATACAATATGATGAATTTTGTCAAATATACAGTCATGCCACCAGAAAAATCATGACATTTTCATCATCCCCAAAAGTTCTCTTATGATCCTTTGCAGTCAGTTCCCTACCTGGAACCCCTAGGATCTGGCACCAACCACTGATTCCTATCACTATAGTTTTATCTTTTCTAGAAATTCATATCGACAGACTCATACAGTATGTAGTCATTTGTGTCTGGCTCCTTGTGTTAGTTTTCTATCGCTACTGTAATACATTGTCACAAACAGAATTCTGTGAGTCTAAAGTCCAGATATAGTGTGGCTCAACTGAGTCCCCTGCTCAGATTTTACAAGGCCAAAATCACAAGGCATCCCTGCTCTCCCTCCTAGAGACTGTTTCTAGCTTATTCAGGTTGTTGGCAAAATCCCTTGCAGCTGTAGGACTGAGGTGTCTGTTCCCCTGCTGGCTACCAGCTGGGGGCCATCGGAGTTCCTCCAGACCTCTACTAGTTGCTGCGCACGGCCCCCTGTGTCGCACAGCCAGCAGCGGCACATCGATTCTTCTCGCATGTGGAATCTTTTTGACTTCCCCTTCTGCTGCAACTCTCTGACTCTAGCTGGAGAAACTTCTGAGCTCTTAAGGACTCATGTGATTAGACTACATTTAAATAACCCAGGATAATCTCCTTATGTTAAAGTCTCCAACCTTTATGATATCCTCAAAGTCCCCTTTGCCATTTCATGTAACATATTCACAAATTCCAGAGACTAGAGTGTGGAAATCCTTTGCAGGGTATTCTCCCCAGCACGCTGCATTTATTTTACATCTTTTCAGATTTGTCCATGTTGTGTACATCAATAGTTCATTTTTTTTTTTTTGCAGTATTGGGGATTGAACCCAGGGGCATTCCTGGTGGAATCATTTTACCTCCGAGCTACACCCCCAGCCCTATTTTTTATTCTTTATTTTGAAACACAGTCTCACTAAGTTGCAGAGGGCCTCACTAAGTAGCTAAGGCTGGCCACAAACCTAGATCCTCCAGTCTCAGCCTCCCAAGTACTGGGATTACACGCGTGCGCCACCACACCCGGCTAGTTCATTTATTTTTATCACCAAGTAGTATGCCATTATAAGGCTATACCACAATTTGTTGATCATTACCAGTGCTGAATATTTGTTTTTCTTTCCAGTTTTTGTCTAATATTAACGAAGTTGCTATGGAACATTGGTATAGAAGTCTGTGTGAATATGCATTTTAATTTCTCTTGTGCAAATGCCTAGAAGTAAATTGGTTGGGTCACATGGTAAGAATGAAACTACTTCCCAAGGTGGCTGTACCATTTTGCATATCTACCAACAATATATGGGAATGCTAGCTGCTTCACCTTCTCATCGGTAGTTGTATTACCAGCTAAAAAAAGAATGTTAGCCTAAGAGGTGTGGAGTGGTATTTTATTGTGGTTTCAAATTGCCTTTCCCTAGTGATACTGAACATATGTTCATGTGTTTGTGTGCCATATATCTTCTTAGGTAAAGGCTCTTTTAATTTCTTTCCCATTGAAAAAATTGGGGTTGCCTTTTATTGAGCTATATGAGTTCTTTATGTATCCTGGATATAAATCCTTTATCAGATATATACTTTGCAAACGTTTTTCTCAGCCTCTGTCTTGCCTTTCCACTTTCTTAACAGCATCCTTGGAAGAGTAAAATATTTTAATTTCAATGAAATTCAACTTATCATTCCTTTCTTTTATGCTTTGTGCTATTTAAGAAATCTTCTCCTAACACAGGGTCACCAAGATTTTTATTCTATGTTTGCTTTTAGAAACATTAGACTTTTAGCTCTGGCTTAAAGGTTTATAATCTGACTCAATTTTTAATATAATATGAGATAAGGGTGACATTTTTTTGTGTGTGTATAGACATCCAATTTATTCCAGCACCAAATGTCATAAAGATCACTCTTCCTTTGGTGCCTTTGGTAAAAATCAACTGGCCCCTCATCTCTGAGTCCGTTTCTGGGCTCCCTTCTCTTTCATTGAGTGATATGTCTGTCTTTATGCCAGCACTTTGATTATTACAGCTGTCTATCATACTCAGAGTGTATGAGTCCTCCAATTCCATTCTTCTTTTTTACAATTGTTTGGCAATTTTTATATAAATTTTCATCAGTCAAGCAATTTCAATAGAAAAACCTGTCAGGATTTTGACTAGGATTGCATTGAATTTATAAATCAATTTGGGAAGAAATGACATCTTAACAATACTGAGCCTTCAGACCTATGAGCATTTGTCTCTGTTGGTTTGGGTCTTTTTAAATTTCTTTGTAGCTTTTAGTATAGCAGTCTTGTTGTTTCATTAAATCTATACATAAATATTTCAAAATTTAAAACTATTACAATAGTTTTGTTTCCTTAATTTCATTTTTTAATATTTTTTATCACAATTATCTTGACTACTTAGCTCTGAGTCTCTATTTCTTGATTTGTAAAATGGGGGTGTCATGTCTATTTTGGATGGTTGTCATGAAGATTAATAAAAATGATTTACCTTAAAGCACCTACAACTAAAACAATTACTGTAGAATGGGTACTTTCGAAAAGCAGTAAGTTCCTGTTGTTTATAAAGTACCCAGTCTATGGTATTTTTGTTATGCCTGCCCCAACAGATTAAGACATATACATACGTTGGATTTTTAAGTCTTGATGAATTGACTTCTTTATCTTTTAGAAATGACCCTTTGGTCCCTGTTAATTTCCTTTATTCTGAAATATACTTTGTCCAGTATTAATATAGCCACTCTAGTGTTTATAAAATTTATTTTAGCATGGCATTTTTTTCTATCATTGTATTGTAACTTACAGATCTTTTTTTGTATGTGTGGTACTGAGGATTGAACTGGGAGAGGGGTTTACCTCTGAGCCACACCCCCAGCCCTATTTTATATTTTTATTTTGAAATAGGTTCTCACTAAGTTGTTGAAGTTCTTGTTATATTGCTGAGGCTGGCTTCAAGCCTGCAATCCTCCTTTCTCAGACTCCCAAGTACTGGGATTACTGGCATGCACCACTGCACCTGGCTATATATTTTTATATTTATTTATTTTTTTATTTTTTATTTATTTATTTATTTTTTGGCGGTACCGGGGATTGAACCCAGGGGCGTTCTACCTCCGCGCTACACCCCCGGCCCTATTTTTTATACTTTATTTTGAAACCGGGTCTCACGAAGTTGTGGAGGGCCTCACTAAGTAGAGAGAGAGAGACAAGGAGAGAGAGAGAGAGAGAGAGAGAGAGAGAGCTGAGGTTGGCCTCGAACCCGGATCCTCCGGTCTCCGCCTCCCAAAGTACTGGGATTACAAGCGTGCACTACCACGCCCGGCTTATATTTTTATATTTAAAGTGGGTTTCTGGTAGATATATTATACTTGCGTCCTGCTTTTCATTCATGCTGAACATATCTGCCTTTTAAGTTGGGTGTTTAGCCTATTATACTTAATGTAATTATCGATATGGCAAGTTTTAATACCATATTTCTACTTCTTTTTTTGTTGTTTTTTTTTTCTATTTGTTCTTTGTTATTTTTCTTTCTTTTCTTTAATTTTTCTTTTTTTTTTTTTGCAGTACCAGGGATTGAACCCAGGGGTATTCTACCTCCAGGCTACACCCACAGCCTTATTTTTTATTCTTTATTTTGAAACAGGGCCTCACTGAGTTGCAGAGGACCTCACTAAGTAGCTGAGGCTGGCCGCGAACCTAGATCCTCCGGTCTCAGCCTCCCAAGTACTGGGATTACAAGTGTGCGTCACCACGCCTGGCTCTTTTCTTTCTTTTCTTCCTGGTTAATTTTGGATTGCATTTTTTATTATTCCATTTTATTAGCTTTTTTGTTTACTTTAGTCTTTTTTTAATTTTTTGGTGGTTCTTCTTGGGTTGACATAGTACATCTTTCCCCTACTAGAGTTTATCTCCAAACAATACATCATTATAGAGCGAGCTTAAGCCCTTGCAGCAGTATATATCCATTCCCCACCAATCTGTGTGCTACTGCTGTTAAACATTTCACTTTTGCATATGTTATAAACCCCACAATACTTTATTGCTTTCAACAGCAAATTATCTTTTAGAGAGATTTAAAACTAAGAGAAAATATATTTATCCACAAGATATTTACCAGATCTTGTTCTTTTCCTTCATTTGTAAGATCCAAATTCCCATTTAGAATCATTTTTTCCTTCAGTCCCAATAACTTCCTTGTTCATTTCTTCTTGTGCCAGTCCAATGGAAAAAAATTCTCCTGAATTTTGTATAGACATATATAGACCTTATATATATATAGATAGATAGATAGATAGATATAGATATAGATATAGACATAGATATAGATATAGATAGATATATACATAGACCTTATATATATATATATAAGGTCTCTTTAAAGATGTCACTCCACCATGCTTTGGTTTGCATTATTTTCATGAGACATCTACTGTTATTCTTATCTTTTGCTATGGACTAACTTGTGCCACCTCCTTTAAATTATATGGTGAGGTCCTAACTCCCAGTGTGACTATTTGGAGATAGGGCTTTGAGGAGGTAATTAAGGTTAGGTGAGCTCATAAGGGTGTGGTCCTAATTGTATAGGATTGATGGCCTTAGAAGAAGAGTAACTAATCTCTCTCTCTCTCTCTCTCTCTCTCTCTCTCTCTCATTGTGCACACACCCAAAAAAGTCCATGTGAGAGCACTGCTAGAAGGAAACCATCCGCAGCCAGTTAGAGGGCCCTCAGCAGAACCCGGCCATGCTGGCTCCCTGATCTCAGACTCCAGCCTCCAGAACTGAGAGAAAATAAGCCTGTATTGTCTGATCCACCCAGTGTTTGGTATTTTGTCATGGCAGCCTCAGCTGACCAATGCATCTTTATTCTTCTATGTGAAATGTTTTCTCTGGCAGCACTTAAGATTTACTCTTCATTACAGGTTCCCAGTTTTGGTTTTTTGTATTGTTGTTTTGTTTTGTTTTGTTTACTATGCTATACCTTTGTGTGATTTCCTTCATGTTTTCTGCTTGGGGTCTGTTGAGCTTCTTGGATCTGTGGGTTTATGGTTTTCATCAAGTTTAGAAAATTGTGGCTATTTTTTTTCAAATAATTTTTCTGAGCTGGGTGTGGTGGCGCACGCTTGTAATCCCAGTACTTGGGAGGCTGAGACAGGAGGATCCAGGTTCGCGGCCAGCCTCAGCTACTTACTGAGGCCCTCCGCAACTTAGTGAGACCCAGTTTCAAAATAAAGAATAAAAAATAGGGCTGGGGGTGTAGCTCAGAGGTAGAATGCCCCTGGGTTCAATCCCCAGTACCGAAAATAATAATAATAATAATAATAATCATCATAATAATAATAATTTTCTGTTCCCTCCCCAACCTACATTTTCTGGGACCCCAATTTCAAATATGTTAGACAGCTTGACTTTGTCCTGCAATTTACTGATATTCTTCTTGTCTTTTTTCTATGTGTGCTTTATCTGAATCATGACTATTACCAGGTCTTCAAGTTTACCATTTTTTTCTTCTGCATCTTCTAACCTGTTGTTAATTTAATGCACTGTGGGTTTTACCTCAGGTAGTAGATATTTCATCCCTAAAAGTTCTATTTGAGTCTTGTTTTATCTTTTCCATTTCTCCCTGTATTAAGCTTATACAGACATCTACCTTCTCAAATATATGTGGTATTTTTATGGGCAGGTTGATGTTCTTTTCTACTAATTCTACTTGTTATCTGTATAGTCTTTTTTTTTTAACTGGGAATTGAACTCAGGGGCATTCTATCTCTGAACTATACCCCCAGCCCTATTTTTAATTTTGAATTAAGGTCTCACTAAGTTGCTGAGGCTGGCATCGAACCTGTGTTCCTCCTGTCTCAGCCTCCCAAGTACTGGGATTATAGGTGTGCACCACCAACCCTGGCAATCTGATCCTTACTATTCCATCATGTTGAGAAACTGAAGTCTTTCATGTTGGGATAATCTACCTTATGCCCTCAGGAAATGGGCAATAGTTAACTAAGGAAACAGTAATACTTATTATTGAGTTAATTCCAACTTGGGGGAAAACCGATATAATTATATGGTTGAAAACAAAAATTTACTATGTGTTAGGGCTTTAAATTTTTGTCTTAAATTCAGTAAAACATTTTCATATCAATGCTTTTCTTCTCATTTGATATACCAGCATGGTCAGTAAATTCCCATAAGGTATTTGGCATTTTCTACATTTGTATTCATGCATTTCTTAAAAATATGTCCGCAATACTGGAAGAAGTTTCAGTGTTAGCTGCTAGATGTTCAGATCTTCATTTGCAAATGCCTAGCATAGTTTCCCTACTGAAATCCCACAGATAGAATTTCCTATCTCTGGTTAGGATCAAGTAAATTCTCAATATCTCCAGACATATCCCCAAGTTATTAAGTGAAAAGGGAGCTTTACAAATCTTCCCCTTTTCCCCATATATTATTATTTCATTATATGAACAAAAAAAGTCTGTGTGTGTACTGCTTGCTATGTGGCAAGCTCTTTGAGAAAAGGCATGTGTCTCGTGTACAGCTCTATCCACAGAGACTGTGCTGGGCACACGGTAAGTTCTGGAAATAAATGTGAAACTAATGAATGGACTGTTGTTTACATTCACAGATGACAAGAAAGTACTTTGGCTAATCCACCAGTATCTCTCAGAGTGTACATGCCTATTAATTCCTGCATTTCCAGCTGAGCATCCAGAAAACTGATAGACAATAAAAATGATAAAGTACAACCTGAGGTGTTGAAGAAGAGTATAGCTAAAATCAGTTGGCCAGGGGCCCATCTGCAGTAGCCTATTAAAGTCTGACTGCAAAATCTAAAGACCGGGTTGCTGGCATCACACTGAATTCTCAGAAGTGAATTCTATTAACTTAAAGATAAAACTTGACTCTGGTAGCATATATTTTCTTTCTTTCTCTTTTTTCTTTTTCCCTTTTTCTTTTCTTTTTTTCTTTTGTGTGAGTGTGTGCATTGGTTGGTACTGGGAATTGAACTAGGGCTTTGGTCATGCCAGGCAAATGTTCTACCACTGAGCTATATCTCCATCCCTGGTAGCATATATGTCCATGGTGTATGAATTTGGCCTGCCTTAACTAAGATTACATTCCATAAGCAATAGTATTTCTTACATATTGTGTGGTTTTTTTCATTGCATAATTAAATTTTACAAAGTAAATATTGTGACTATCTTAAAATGTTTGCTGAACTTTGCTTGTCAGCATTTGGTTATTGCTGTATACTTTAATGTCCTTATAGCCAAGGCCAAACTTGAAAGAAAATAACAGATGTTCAGTTGATTACTTTTTGGTGTGTGTGTGTGTGTGTGTGTGTGTGTGTGTGTACATGCATAAACACGTATGCATTGTGTGGGACTGTCTTCCAACAACATCAAACGTAGACATTGCTTATTGATGGTCATATTTGGGTTTCCGGACTAATCAAGTGGCAAAAATAAAATGAGTCCTACACCAGGCATTTGGAAAATAGTTTACAATATAGAACTTTAATAGCAATATTTATCAGGAACTACACCATACATGTAGGCCAAAGCATGTAGGGAGAAACAATGGAGCTATTAGCTATGTGAATGATTACATTAATTTATGGGATGACTTGGAATGTTGGCTAATTGGTCTTTCACTTTTTGCCTCCTTCATAAACTCCTAGTCATAGGTATAAATGAACAAAATGATTTCAGCATTTGATTACAAATTGTCCATAATTTGTATAACTTCATCTCATAAAGAAAACTTTATATGTGCTTTCATTTCTCTTGGGTAAATAATTAGGAGTAGAGGAGCTGAATCATATGATAGGGGTGTGTCTACTTTTTAAACTGCTTCCCACAGTTGTGGTTGTACATTTACATCCCCAACAGCAGTGTAGAAGAGTTACAGTTATTCCATATCCTTGCCAATATTAATATGGCCATGCTTATCAATTTAGCTATGTGCATGCATGAGAGAGAAGGAGGGAGGGAGGGAGGGAGGGAAGGAAGGAAGGAAGGAAGGAAGGAAGGAAGGAAGGAAGGAAGGAAGGAAGGAAGGGAGAGACTGGGAATTGAACTCTGGGGCATTCTACCTCTGAGCTATTTTATAGCTAAACACCCAGCCTGATTTTATTTTTTATTTTGAAACAGGGTCTCACTAAGTTGCTGAGGGCTGGCCCCCAACTTGCAATCCTCCTATCTCAGTCTCTCAAGTACCGGGATTATAAGTGTACACCACCATGCCTGGCTCAATTTTAGCCATTCTAATAGGTGTAAAACTAATGATGATAACTATCTCTTCAAGAATTTTTTGCTATCTGGATATCTTTAATGGTTGTGTCTGTTTATACCTGTTTAACACTTTTGCCCACTTTTAATTTGGTTGCTTGCTTTCTTATTATTGAGGTTGATAGTTCTTTATCTATTCTGTACAAGTACTTTATCATATGTGGCACACTGAATAATGGCCCCACAAAGACTTAATCCCCAGAACCTGGGAACATGTTACCTTGTGTGGCAGAGGTGACTTGGCAGGTGTGATCAAGTTAAGAATCTCCAGATAGGGAGACTATTGTGGGTTCTCTGGGGGCCCCAATGTGCAATCACAAGAGTCTTTTTAGGAGGGAAGCAAGAGGGTCATTGTGGGAGAAATGTAAAGATGGTAGCAGAGATTGGAATGCTGGAGCCAGGAGTCAGAATGCTGGCAGCCTCTAAAAGCTGGGAGAGGCTTGAAACACATTCTCCCCTATGGCTTCCAGAAGAAAGCCCCTAAAGGCTCACAGCCCCTAAAGACTCACTTTGGACTTCTGAACTCCAACAATGTGAAAGAATAGGTGTGTGTTATTTTAAACCACTAAGTTAGTGGTAAGTTGTTACAGCAGCAATGAGAAAGTAATACATCAAATGTTTGCATTGCAAATATTTTCGCCAATCTATAACTTGTCTTTTCATTCTCTTAGTAGGGTCTTTCCAAACTAAGGGAGCATTTAATTTGGATGAAGTCCATTTTATCAATTTACTATTAGTACTTTTGGAATCATATCTAAGAAATCTTTATGTTGTTAACCCAAGGCCACAAATATTTTTTTTTCTGTTTTCCTCCAGATGTTTTGTAGTTTTATGTTTTACATTCAAGTGTATGAGCTATTTTTGTAGAAGGTGTGAGGTATGGATCAAAGTACATTTTTTAGGGTACAGGTATCAAATTGTTCTAGCACCTTTTAATGAAAAGACTATTATCCTTTTATTGATACAATGTAATTTTACATCATAGTGATGTAAAATAACTATGTATTATAAAAGTGATACAAGTCAGGCATGGTGGCCCATGCTTGTAATCCCAGTACTTGGGAGGCTGAGACAGGAGGATCCAGGTTCGTGGCCAGCCTCAGCTACTTAGTGAGGCCCTCCGCAACTTAGTGAGACCCTGTTTCAAAATAAAGAATAAAAAAATAGGGCTGGGGGTGGAGCTTGGAGGTAGAATGCTCCTGGGTTCAATCCCCAGTACCGCAAAAAAAACCCAGTGATACAAAGATACATGCACATATCATGATATGTGATACAAACATACCTTCCTCAATCTTTGTTTCTTCCCTCCCCTTCCTCTATTTGACTGGTCTCTTTTCCTCATTTATCTGAAGTCCCTTTTGCTGCCTATTTTCGTTCTAGCTTTCACAAATAAGAGAAAACATAAGACCGTTGGCTTTCTGAGTCTGGCTGATCTCACTTAGCATACTATTCTCTAGTTCTATCCAGTTTCCTGCAAATGATGTAATTTTGTTCTTCTTTATGGTTGAGTAAAATTCCATTGTGTGTGTATACCACATTTTTGTTTTCTATTCATCTGTTAATGGACACCTACGTTGGTTCCATATCTGGCTATTGTGAATTATGCTGCTATAAACATGAGTATGCATGTATCACTATAGTATTTTGACTAATTCTTTTGGAAAGATTCCAAGGAGTGGTATGGCGGGGTCATATGGTGGTTCCATTCCTAGCTGAAAATACTATCCTTTCTTGGTCTATGTATCTATTTTTTGTGACAATACCACACCATCTTAACTATTCTAGCTTTTTTTTTTCTTTTTTGGTACTGGGGATTGTGGTCCTCCTGTCTCAGCCTCCTAAACAGTGAAATTATAGGTGTGTGCCACCATGCCAGCTTAGCTTTTTAATGTCTTAAAATCAGGTATTGTGAGTCTTCCACTTTGTTCTTTTTTCAAATTATATTGGCTTTTCTAGGATCTTTACAATTTCATATGAATTTCAGAATTACCCTGTTAATTTCAACAAAAAAAGTCTTGGTTCATGTGATTTTGATTGGTATTGCATCAGTGGATAGGGAAATTTCAGGAGAATTGATATCTTAGTAATATTAAACCTTTTGATCCCTGAACATGATATGTCTTCCTATTTGTTTATATCTTTTATACTTTTTCAATAATATTTTGTAGTTTTTGGAATAGTACTCACATATATTTTGTCAGATTTAACCCTAAATATTTTGTATTTTTGATGCTATTATAAGTAGTAATTTTCAATTATTATTGTAGATTTCAATATATGATTGTTCATTTCTATTCTGTACAATAAAACTGATTTTTTTTCGGTACTGGGGATTGAACCCGGGGGCATACTACCTCCAAGCTACACCCTCAGCCCTATTTTTTTATTCCTTATTTGGAAACAGGGTCTCACTAAGTTGCCGAGGGCCTCACTAAGTAGCTGAGGCTGGCTGGGAACCTGAATCCTCTGGTCTCAGCTTCCCAAGTACTGGGATTACAAACGTGCACCACCACGCCCGGCTTAAAACTGATTTTTATATGTTAATCTTACAACCTTGCTAAATCACTCATTAGTTCTATATTAACAATGATGTCTTCTCCAAATAGGGACAGGTTGGCTTATTCCTTTATAATTTAGGTGCCTTTCATTTCTTTTTATGGCCTTATTCATTGGCTAGAATTTCAAATATAATGTTGAATAGAGATGGTGAGAACAGATATCTTTGACTTATTCATGATCTTAAACATTAAATCATTTACCATTAGGAATTATAACAGCTGTAGGATTTTCATAGATGTTCTTTATCAAATTGAGAAAGTCCACTTCCATTTCTCATTTGCCAAGAGTTTTTACCAGAAAGGGAGGTTAGATTTTGTGAAATGCGCGTTTTCTGTGTCTATTGAGATGATCACATTTTTTGTTTGATAATGTGGTATATTTTCCTAATATTAAGCCAATATGCATTACTAGGAAAACCTCCTTTTTTGCAATGTATTAGCTTTTGTAGATATGGCTGGATTCAATTTACTAAAATTTTGTTTAGATTCTTTGTATTTAGTTTCATGGGGTGTGTCTATAGTTTTCTTCTAAGATCTTCAGTTTTAGTACCAGGATAAAGCGGGCCTTAGAGAATAAGTTGGAAAGTGTTCCCTTCCCTTTAATTTCCTCGAACAATTCATGTAGATTCGGTATTACTATTTTGTTTGTTTGTTTTTGTAGTACTGGGGATTGAACAGTACAGGGGCATTCTACCTCCAAGTTACATACACCCCCAGCCTTTGTTTGTTTATTTATTTATTTATTTATTTATTTATTTATTGCGGTATTGGGGAGGGAACCCGGGGGCATTCTAACTCTGAGCTACACCCCCCAGCCCTATTTTTTATTCTTTATTTTGAAACAGGGTCTCGCTAAGTTGTGGAGGGCCTCACTAAGCAGCCGAGGCTGGCCGCGAACCCAGATCCTCAGGTCTCAGCCTCCCAAGCACTGGGATTACGCGTGTGCCACCACACCTTGCTCTGTTTGTTTATTTTTGAAACAGGGTTTCACTAGGTTGCTCAGAGCCTCACTATGTTGCTGAGGCTGTTCTCTAACCTGCGTCCTCCTGTCTCAGCCTCCCAAGTACTGGGATTACATATGTGCACTACCACGCCTGGCTACCTTTTTTTTTAAGCAAGTGAGAGGATTAAATATAAATTAAATTTCCTTATTAATATAGGGATATTTGAGTTATCTGTATCATCTTGAATAAATTTGATAGCTCATATATTTTAAGCCCTAGGAAATAAGGAAAGAGGAACAATTTCACCTCTTTGTTGGGCCTTATTGAGAAATACGATCTCTTTAAAAGAACCAGAAATTGTTTTGTTTCCAATGCTAGGCTTGACTCACCTGTGTTAAGAAACACCTGTCTACCTTCAGGGTAGTCTCCCTTGAACACTTGTATAAATTAAGATTTGCCTTTAGGGATTCCAAAGTTCTGTGTCAAAAGCTACTCCAAAGGGGAGTCTCAGCAAATCAACGAGGAGTTCTCATGTGGCAGAGAGCGTACAGTACAGTGTTTAAAACAAACCCCCTATCTTATTTGGATGAGCCATCCACCAGTATTTATTGAATACCTACTTTGGGCATCACATTACACACACTCCTTTGGTGATCATAAAGGAAATAGATTCGCAATTCCCACCTGTTAAAAGCAAACTAACCATCCAGCTGGGGAGACAGGTAGAAATGGATTTATCAGCTCTGGGGTGAGGGAAAGGTCAGGATTTTTAAAGTCATAAATCCCACTTTGATAAATATTCAGTTCAACAAACTTGTATTTTATTGTGCATCACAGTGTTATTACTGGGTCTGTCACTGAGGCTTAAAACACAATGGCATAGAGGGGTATGGTGGCACACGCCTGCAATTTCAGTACTTGGGAGGCTGAGACAGGAGGATCACAGGTTCTAAACCAGCCTCTGCAACTTAGCAAGACACTGTTTCCTAAATAAAAAATAAATTCAGTCTGGGGGTGTAATTTGGAGGTAGAATGCCCCTGGGTTCAATCCCTAGCAACACACACACACACACACACACACACACACACAATGCCATGATATCTCTCCACAGGGCCACTGCTAGGAAATAAAGTGTCTCTTAGAGGGAATGGAAATCTCAAATCTCTCTGGGTGAGCTTTGCAAAAATGTGTCTTGTTTTGGTCAACCAATTAGAAAAAGGTGCTCCCCATGGGCAAAGTAATTGGAAAAATGTGCTCTGGGCTCAGTAGATGGAAAGTTGGAATTTTTTTGGACACCATCTGCCATCCTGTGATACAATCTACAGGAGGAACCTGAAGTTTATTCTCATTCTTCCATCCTTACATTTTTTCTAACAATAGCCAATCATATTTTTTTTTGTATTGGGAATTGAACTCAGAGGGAGGTGGAGGTTCCACCTCTGAGCTACACCCCCAGCCCTTTTTTATTTGAAACAGGGTCTCACTAAATTGCTAAGGATCTGGCTAAGATGATGAGCTGGCCTCGAACCTGCAATCCTTCTGTCTCAGTCTCCCAAGTATTGGGATTATATAGGTGTGTAATTTGGGATTACAGGTGTAAATGCCACCACATCTGGCTCCCAATCATAATTTTTTGAGCCAGGTAAATAAGGGATGTTCCTAGAGTTGTGGAAGTCTGCCTCTTCAAGTTGTTGCTATGACTTTTTTTTTTTAACTTCTTGGCTTACCTAGATTCTGCAGTCTTGGCACTATGCTTATTATTTCAAGATTATATATATATATATAAAATGTTTCCCCCCTCATATTATTTGAGAGATGGCTGAAGATCTGAGGGACTTGTCACAAGAAGCCCTGGGCAGCTGGAGTAGTTTTTGCCAATACCTGCATTTCAGTGCTGTGACTTATGGGCAGAGACAAGAGGGCGAGAGTACCTTTGAGTAAAGACACAATCCTCCGGTGACCCTTCTGGCAATACATCAGAGGTTCTGCAATCTAGCTCCAGGCAACAAATTGAGGCCAGCCAGAATTGATGTGGGAGCCTCGGCCCTGCTCAGCTTTTAAAAATCCCTGCACTGCAATGCATGACAACTGGCTTCGCTTAAATGCATGTGATGACTCCAAACTGGGCCTGGTTGAGATTCAGTCTGAACCGTCCTTGGTCCTTGGCAGTGCTTTCTGGAGATCTCTCTTGTTTTGCAAAACTTTCTTTTGAGTCAGGGTTGTCTCAAGGGTACAGCTAGGGTGTTTCCATAATTGACTCTAAATAAATGGAAGTTTAAAGCTAAGAATCTTCAGCCCTGTTTACAAACCTTATAATGAATTACTTGGCATTTGTTGGGACTACCGAGTGTATGAATGCTAGTATCTTAAAAATAAATGTTGTGCTGTAGTCTTATCGTCCTTGGTGAGAAAATAATTGGACTTTTTAGCTCTCCTGATTCAGGGCCGGTATCCAGTAGCTCTTTGGAAAGCCTGAAATTGACCCTCTTTCATCGACACCTGTTTAGTCTACTCAGCCCTCGCTAAATAAATAATAATCTCTCTGAATAAGAAGGATAATCTAGGTGCCTAGAAAAAGCATTATGTTGTTTGCTGCTATAATAATTGTCATAGTAGGAAGTTGGAAGTGGCCTCACGATCTACTACTGGGTAGTGAATGCACACTAAAGAATATTACGCAGTGGCTAGAGACAATGACTTAAATGTACATGTAGCAACATGGATGGACCCACGACACATGGTAGCTAGAGGGAAAACTGAGAAGCAGAAGTGAATGGGGCACAGTAACTTGACATAAAATTTAAAATACATGCATACAAAACATCATTACCTATACTTCAAAAACACACACAAACAAAACGGATAACAGCTGGGTGTGGTGTTGCATGCTTGTAATCCCAGTAATTGGGAGGCTGAGACAGGAGGATTGCATGTTCAAGGCCAGCCTCAGCAACTTAGTGACACCCTGTTTCAAAATTTTAAAATATTAAAGGGCCAGGGGTGAAGTTCAGGGGTAGAATGATCCGGGTTCAGTAATCCCCAGTACCACCAAAAACAACAAACAAACAAAAAACTCTAGGAGCTATTTTAAACATTTTTTGATAACAAAAAATGATTTCTGTTACTTTACTCAACCAAGTGAATTCTGGATGATTCCAACCTGCCGTTGACCAGTAGTCATTGTCAGTCTTGGGACAACACTGCCGTGAAAGTCAAACAAGGAGATGCAAACATGACTTTAAATTTGCAAATGTGACATGTGAGGCTCATTCTTTTAATTTCATTAGTGTTTTGGCAAAAGTTACATGTCTTCCCAATTTGTTCCATAAATGGACTGTCTCAATACGCAGGCTGTCTGAGACTGATTGTGCCTCCTCAAATTTAAATGTTGACGCCCTGACCCCAGTACCTCGCAGCGTGACTGTATTTGGAGACAAGGTCTTTGAGGATGTGACTAAGTTAAAATGAAGCTGGTGGGGCTGGCCCTCACCCAACCTGACTGGAGTCCTTATAAGAAGAAATCAGTCTATGGCCATACCGCCCTAACACGCCTGATCTCATCTGATCTCAGAAGCTAAGCAGGGTCAGGCCTGGTTAGTACTTGGATGGGAGAAGAAATTAGCACATAAAGAGACACAGCAGGAATGTGAATGCACAGAGGAAGGGCTATGTGTGGGTAGAGAAAGGTGTCCACACAGACGGTGGCTATGAGCAAGCCAAGAAGGAAGGGCTCAGGAGAGACCAGAACTGAGAGGCCTCGAGGGAAACCAAATTGCTAACACTTTGATTTGGACCTCTAGCCTCCAGAACTATGAGAAAATACATTTCTGTTGTTGAAGCCCCCCACCCTGGTTGGTGGTATTTTGTTATGGCAGCTCTAGCAAACTCATACATACACCAACTTGGATCTTTCTTTAAAGAAAATCAGTGTATCCAGATGGTCTGCCCTGACACAGGCTGTTCAAGTCTCGCATTAGAAGGATACTAGGCTATATTTTCAAAGACTTGGAAGAGAAATCCAAAAGAGATACAAAGTGTTTACTTAAAACACGGATGTAGCCAATTATGCCTTTTTAACTTTAATCGGTACAGACATTTTGGAACATTAAAAATTCCTAATTTGGACATATACAAAAGGTATTTTCTTTTGTCATCTTTAAATTTATATATTCAACAACAGTAAAAAAATTGTTAAATTACTAAAATGTAAGAGTGATAAAGATGAATATGAAACCAATAGAAATTATTTTGACACAAAACAAATAGTAGCAGAAGTTTCAGATTATGCCAAAAGCCATGATTCATTAAAAAAAAAACAGATCCATTTCAAACAGAAGTAATTGTTTCTTGTATTATTTGGTCATACAATTAATGAAAAGAAAAAATTTATAAATACATTAGGAAAAATATAAAATTCCTAGATTTAACAAAATTCTGATGTTGTCAAAGATATAATAAAATTCACAATGCTTTTCTAAATAAGTATTGTTAGTGTTTTATGACAAATTAGTTATTGAGTGTTGCCAACTCAAAGCCTGTTTAAAATTAGTCATGTACTAGAAATGCCCTCAAAACTTACAGCCCATCCTAAAAGAATCTGGATCAAGGTTTTCCCAAATTCAACAACAATCCTCAAAATTTATGAGATAGTGTGAATAATAAGATAAATTAAAGCCATATACACTTAGAAATTATAAACAGACTACTAAAGTATGGTCTAAAGAAAAATAAAAATTTAACTTAAAAACATTTAGAAATGAATCATATTGACTATCAAACATAGACACATTAAAACTTGTGGCCAGGCGTGGTGGTGCACGCTTGTAATCCCAGTATTTGGAAGGCTGAGACCGGAGGATCCGGGTTCACGGCCAAACTCAGCTACTTAGTGAGGCCCTCTGCAACTTAGTGAGACCCTGTTTCAAAATAAAGAATAAAAATAGGGTTTTGGGGGTGTAGCTCAGAGGTAGAGTGCCCCTGGGTTCAATCCCCAGTACCGCAAAAAAAAAAAAACCTTGTGGAATGAGGTTAAAATGGAACTTTCAGGAGGTATTCTAGAAAAGAGTTGAGATTGAAAAGTAGCTTGGTAAGTGTCCCACTGGTAAATTAGAAACAGAACACCATCCGCCTGCAGGAAGGAAATAATAAAGATAAGAGCAGAAATCACCGAATTAGAAAACAATTGCAAAAGAGAAAAGAAACAAAACCAAAGTTTAAAAATACTTATTGAAAATTAATCTCTGGCCGGGTGTGGTGGCGCACGCTTGTAATCCCAGTACTTTGGGAGGCGGAGACCGGAGGATCCAGGTTCACGGCCAGCCTCAGCTCTCTCTCTCTCTCCCTGTCTCTCTCTCTCTCTCTCTCTGTCTCTCTCTCTCTCTCCTTAGTGAGGCCCTCCGCAACTTCATGAGACCCGGTCTCAAAATAAAATATAAAAAATAGGGCCGGGGGCGTAGCGCGGAGGTAGAACGCCCCTGCGTTCAATCCCTGGTACCACAAAAAAAAAAAAAAGCAAATTAATCTCTGGTAAGACTGGTCAAAAGGGGAGGGGGTGGCGGCAACTGAACAAGGATTGAAAAGGGGGACTAACTTCTGTTGTTCCCAGGGTTCTAACAATAGTAAAAGGTAGAATAAACAAACATATGTCCATTTAAATGTGAAAATAAAAACAAAATGCATAAATTCTTAGGAAAATATAATATCCCAAAACCAACTAAAAAAGAAATATATATTTATGTTTATATAAATGCAAATTTTACACACTTTATGAAGTGAATTATTCTCTATGTAAATACAAACTTACACAAAACTGTAAGAAGTTGAAAACTTAGAACTGTATTCTATGAGGCAAGCTTAACTTTGACACTAGAACAAGAAAAAAAATGATACAAGAACAGAAAATTATAGATTGATCCAATTTAGGAACATGATGCAAAAATTCTAAATAAAATATTAGCAAACTGAATCTAACATGTCCAAAAAAAATACACAATGACTAAGTTGTTTGTTTATCCCAAGAATGCAAGTATGGGTTATTATTAGAAAATCCAGAAATGTCAGTTACACATAAATATGCTAAAGAAAAAAAAACATGTGAACATTTCAACAGATGTAGAATAAAAAAAAATTTTTTTTGCAGTACCGGGGATTGAACACGGGCGTTCTACCACCGTGCTACACCCCAGCCCTATTTTTTTATACTTTATTTTGAAACCGGGTCTCACAAAGTTGCGGAGGGCCTCACTAAGGAGAGAGAAAGAGAGAGAGAGAGAGACAGAGAGACAGGGAGAGAGAGCGAGAGAGCTGAGGCTAGCCACGAACCCGGATCCTCCGGTCTCCGCCTCCCAAAGTACTGGGATTACAAGTGTGCGCCACCACGCACGGCTTAGAATAAAATTTTATATGAATATTTCACTCACTTTTACTAAAAACCTCTATCAATTTAGAAATAGAATTTTCTTGACCTGACAAAAAACAACTACCAAAAACTTTTATAAAATGTTATCTTAAATGGGAAACATTAAAAATATTTCCTTTAAAATCAGGAACAACCACTGGGTATGGTGGTGCACGCTTGTAATCCCAGTACTTGGGAGGCTGAGACAGGAGGATCACAGGTTCGCAGCTGACCTCAGCTACTTAGTGAGGCCCTCTGCAACTTCGTGAGACCCGGTTTCAAAATAAAGGATAAAAAATAGGGCTGGGGGTGTAGCTTGGAGGTAGAATGTCCCTGGTTTCAATCCCCGGTACTGCAATAAATAAATAAATAAATAAATAAATAAATAAATAAATTAAATTAAATAAAGAATAAAAAGTAGGGCTGGGGGTGTAGCTTGGAGGTAAAATGTCCCTGGGTTCAATCCCCAGTTCCGCAAAAAAAAAAAAAAAAATCAGGAACAAAACAAAAATGTCCATTTCTGATCAACACTGTATTAGATATCCTAAGCCAGTGCAGTAAGTCAAGAGAAAGGAAAAACGATACAAAAAATTGAAAAAGAATAAATGAAAACTGTCATTTTTCATAGAAAACTCAAAAGAATGTATAGTCAAATTATTGGGATTAAGAGTTTGGCAAAGTAGTTAGCCCAAAGAGAAATACACAAAAATCAACTCATTTATATATATCAGCCACAAAGGTTAAATGGACTCTCAATATCCATTTATAACTACAACAACAAAAATGTACTCAAGAACAAATCTCACAAAAAAATGTACATGACCTTTATGGATAACCTATAAAACGGTATTGAGAAATGGTAAAGGAAATCTCAATACACTGAGAAAGAATACATATTTCTGAAAAGGAAGACAATAGTCGTGTGTGTGTGTGTGTGTGTGTGTGTGTGTGTGTGTGTGTTGCTGGGGATTGAACCTAGGGGCATTCTACCTCTGAGCTACACCCCCAGCCCTGTTTTTATT
>PVJS01005620.1:44910-63531 GCA_004027185.1 Glis glis | reverse complement strand
CAGGGAAGCTAGTATTGGAAGTATTGTTCCACTCACTGCCTTCAGCTTTCTGAACCCTCACTGGATTCTGAGGCTCAGGGCTTTCCCTCTGGTGTCCTGTAGGCAGAGTGGCCTTCATCTCACAACCCTGAAATGGAGCAAAATGGAAAGCGCATAGGAGTCATTTGGACCTGGTGTTCTATTTTCTATATGAGTGACATTGGGCTAATTACATGTAGAAGGTACCTTCTGTCTACTGCCTGTACAGTATCTCTAGGAGCCTTGCCCCTCCTGCATCTACAGGGTTGGGAGAAGAATGGCTTAATATACCTGTGATTCAGCCCTTTGCCCGGACCACAGATAATGAATCAGGGTGGGCACCTGACCCAAGCTAAGCCAATGATATCCTGTCTCCAGCCCCTGAAGCCTTTCTGCCTGACTCCTGCTGTCTCTTGAATGGAGATGATATACATGCAAGAGCTTTTGCAACGGACATTTCCACCATGCCCACTGGGAAGAAGAAAGCCAGTCAGTATGTAGAGGGAAAGAAAAATAAAGCCAATACTCAGATTTCTCAGGGGACTAAGATTCCAGATTGCTTCCCTATCCTGGGGCCCAGCACCATCTGCAGCCTTGGGTCCTGTGACATATGACACATTCTTTATCCTTATGGGGATCCCTCTTTGTGTGTAAGTCAGATGTAGTGGGTACCACTTGTTTTAACCTGGTGCCTGGAAGGTCCTTCCATGCTCACGATGTCTGTTTCCCAAAGACTGCTCAACTGCAAATTCAAGGGTTCTGATCTGGAGTCTTGAAACCTAAAAGCCCTATTTCAGCTCTGGAGTCTCTGTTATTTATTTATTTATTTATTTATTTATTTATTTAGCAGTATTGGGGATTGAACCCAGGGGTATTCTACCTCTGAGCCACACCCCCAGCCCTATTTTTTATTCTTATTTTGAAACAGGGTCTCACTAAGTTGTGGAGGGCCTCACTAAGTAGCTGAGGCTGGCCGTGAACCCGGATCCTCTGGTCTCAGCCTCCCAAGTACTGGGATTACAAGTGTGCGCCACCACGCCTGGCTCTGTCTGTACTTTAAATGAGCTTTTGTGTCAGAGAACTTTAAGAACACAGATGGTGCTGGGTGTGGTGGTACACGCCTATAATTCCAGTACTTGGGAGGCTGAAACAGGAGCATCACAGGTTTGAGACCAGTGTGTGGTAACTTAGTGAGACTTGTAGGGCTGGGGGTGTAGCTTAGAGGTAGAATGCCCCTGGGTTCAATCCCCAGTATCTCTCTCTCTCTCTCTCTCTCTCTCTCTCTCTCTCTCTGTGTGTGTGTGTGTGTGAGAGAGACACACGGAACAAACCTGGGATCTTTAGCATAAGTTGGGTGGCTTGCTGAGGTTTCATGGGAGGGAGCCCTACTTTTTTTTTGCGGTACCAGGGATTGAACCCAGGGGCATTCTACCTCCAACCTACACCCTTAGCCCTAGTTTTTACTCTTTATTTTGAAACAGGGTCTCACTAAGTTGCGGAGGGCCTCACTAAGCAGCTGAGGCTGGCCGCAAACCTGCGATCCTCCTGTCTCAGCCTCCCAAGTACTGGGATTACAAGCATGCACCACCAGGCCCAGCAGGGAGCTCTACTTCTAACATTCCTCAGTTAAAGAGGATTCTCCTGAGCCGGTCGTGGTGGTGCACGGTTGTAATCCCAGTGCTTTGGAGGCTGACACAGGAGGATCACAGGTTCAAAGCCAGCCTCAGCTACTTAGTGAGGCCCTCTGCAACTTAGTGAGACCCTCTGCAACTTAGTGATATCTGTTTCCAAATACAAAATAAAATAGGTATGGGGATGTAGCTCAGAGGTAGAAGGCTGCTGAGTTCCATCCCCAGTATCACGAAAAATAAAAATAAAAAAAAATAAATGAATAAATAGGACTCTCCTGGAGAACCACAGCCTCTCCCGCCACTGTCGTTCCCAGGGCGGTTCTACTCCTTCCCATTCATAGTTCCTGAGGCGCTGCTACCCTTTCCACCTGGGGGTGAACTTTCCCCCACACACCTACAATTGGTGGTGAGGACACACCTGTGTTGTGTCTCTGGGGGTTGGGGTTGTTGGGGTGGGGAGCAGGAAGGTGGAGTTCAGCTGCTTGTGTCCTAGTATTATTGAAGTTTCCAGGGCTTCCTGTACTGTCAGCCTGTCTCTCCTACGTGCCGTAGAGCTGATGTGTGCTACCTCCTCTGGCACCTCTTTTACTCAGTTAGGTATCTGTTCCTCTGTTTTACAGATGGGGCTGACATTTAGCTGGTTTGCACAAGTATAGCCTTGAGCGCTTGTTCACTTAGTGAAATATTTTCCTTTTTTTTTTTTGCGGTACTAGGGATTGAACCCAGGGGCATTCTACCTCCAAGCTACACCCCCAGCCCTATTTTTTATTCTTTATTTTGAAACAGGGCCATACTAAGTAGCTGAGGCTGGCCATGAACCTTCGATCCTCTGGTCTCAGCCTCCCAAGTACTGGGATTACAAGTGTGCACCACCACGCCTGGCTAATATTTTCCTATTGATGGCTGCTCCAAGCCTCCAAAGTGCCCTCCTCAACCCTCTGTGACACCCCTCAGTTTCTCCTCTGGGATCCCCCAGACCTCTGCACCTTCCACCACCTGAGGGTTAATACCTGGCCCAGCAAGGACCCCCAGGATACTTCTCTAGAGTCCAGGCTGTTTTCTGGATGTTCTTGATCCTGCCTTACTTGTTAGATACTTTAATATCCTCCTTGTTTACAGACAAGGTTTAGAGACCTTAAATACCTTCGCTCATTCTTTTACTCAATTATTCATCTGTTGAACAAATTTTTGAGTGGCAGCTGTGTGCCAGTCCTGAGCTAAGTGCTGAGGATACAGTGTTGAACGAAACTAACCTGAAGAGTTCAGATTGGTACAGAGACAGGTGAAAAATTATGAGTTAAGTAGATAAATATATACAGAGTAAGCATCACAAATCTAAAAAATCCCAAATCTGAAATACTCCCAAATATGAAACTTTGTGAGCACCAACATGATGCTGCAAGTGGAAACTTGCACACTTGATCTCATGTGACGGCTTGCAGTAAAAAAGCAGGCGCAGAGGCCAGGCGCGGTGGCGCACACCTGTAATCCCAGTACTTGGAAGGGTGAGACAGGAGGATAGCAGGTTCAAGGACAGCCTCAGTAGTGAGACTCTCATCAACCTAGTGAGACCCTGTTTCAAAATAAAATAAAAAATAGGGCTGAGGGTGTAACTCAGAGGTAGAATACCCCTGGGTTCAATCCCCAATAATGCACATGCGCACACACCACACACACACACACACGCACACACACAAGAAAAAAAAGCAGACACACTAAAAATATTGTATAAAACAACCTTCAGGCTACTTATATATGGTATACATGAAACATAAATGTATTTCATGTTTAGACTTGGGTTCCATTCCTAAGCTATCTCATTATGTATTCTACGCAATCTGAAATACTTTTGAGCCCAAGCATTTCAAACAAGGGATACTCAAGCTGTACTATCAAACTCTACTACTGCTACAAAGGGAAATACCAGAGTGGTATGAGGGAGAATCATGCAGAGACGTGCTTTAGGTCTCTGAAGGGCTTTAGAGAAGAGCTGTTGAGGCGCAGGGGCCCAGCATGTATGAAGAATACGGCATCCGGTGAACTTGACCAAGGCCATCCAGCTGAGAAGGGACAGGCTGGGCTCTGGGGCTGGGTCTGTCTGAAGTCTGTGTTCTTTTTTTCCTCCTGGATTGCTTTGCCCCTGCTCCGTCAACCATCTTTCCTAGATTCTTGGGTATGAACCTCAGATCTCCTGCAAATCACTGCTGTCCTGTCTATATTGTAAAACAATGCCTGTGTAATACAGGCACAGCCAGAGGCCTCCTGTCACTGCAACAAGTACATCTTTCACCATATTGAGCCATCTAATCTCAAGAGGTACGAAAGCATATTAGAAAAGCTGCATAAGATGAATCTCCTACAAGCTAACCCCTGTGGTAGGGGCGGGGGAAGAGCTTTCCTTCCCTGAATACACACAGTGCCTACCTCTGCTGCCAGTTTTACCCCCGGCTCCTCTGAAGTCAGCTGTATGCATGATCCTGATGCAGTTCCTCTATCCCTGGGCAGAGCAGAGTAGCCCATGGGTGATGGGCACCTGGCTCCAGGCAGGCGATCTACAAGCAAGAAAGAGGTAAGAACAGAGAAGCTACCTTCATGAATTTGCAAAAAGAAGGGATGCTTGCAGAGCAGGAATTGAGGAAGCCAGTCAGGAGTGAGAGAGAAGCAGCAGAAACACCAAGAACACATGGCCCAGCTATGGTAGATACTGCTAACTGCCTCCCAGGATCCACAATCCTCAGTGCTGACAGATGTTGAGCTGCCTCCTGATGGGTAAAGGATGTGGGAGGGACGGAAACCAGATCCTGAGAGCTGGTCGATTTCTGTGGTGTAAATACTATCCCCAAGGCTGATGTCAATGGATGCAGCAGCATCAGGGGAAATTCATGCAACTAGTTCTCATGAGTCTCTGTGAGTCAGCTCCAAAACACCACTAAATTATCTCCTCCTTGGTTTTGCCATTAGAAGGCCACTCTGAAATTCATCAGGGCAGGTGGACACCTGGCTGGGAACTATGTTTTCTGGCCTCTTTCTATTAGAAATGACCATATAAGTAAAATCTGGTCAATGAGTTGTGAGCAGAAATGATGTGGGCAACTTCTCTATCACATCCTTAAAAGGATCCCCAGTGGCCCCTACCCTCTCTCTTTTCTCCTTTCTGTGGGCGGGACTGCAGAGATGGTATAGATGAGGATAGTACCATGGGGCAGCAGGAGCAGTGAGCTAGGAAGAACCTACGTCTTTGGGCAACTTCCTGAAGCAGAGTTGCCTGGCAACCCTCGGCCACCTACTTCTGTGCTATTTCTCTTCCTTCCTTCCTTCCTTCCTTCCTTCATTCCTTTCTTTCTTTATTCTTTATTTCTACCGGGGATTGAACCCAGGGGCATTCTACCTCTGAGCTACACCCCCAGACCCAATTTTTTTTTTTATTTTGAAACAGCGTTTCACTAAGTTGTGGAGGACCTAAGTTATTGAGGCTGGCTTCCAATCTGCCATCCTCCTGTTTCAGCCTCCCAAGTACTGGGATTAAAAGCGTGTACTACCATGCCGACTCATCTGTGCTAATTCATAAGAAAGAAGTCAACATGCATCTTATTTAATATTTGTATTTGGAGTCTCTCTTGCTCTTTCTCTCTCTTTTTTGGTGGTACTGGGGATTGAACCCATGGACACTCTACCTCTGAGCTACACAACCCCAACCCTATTTATTTTGAAACAGGTTTCACTAAGTTGCTGAGGGCCTCACTAAGTTGCTGAGGCTGGCCTTGAACCTGCGATCCTTCTATCTTAGCCTCCCAAGTATGGAGTCTCTTCATTACGGAAGCTTACCCTGAACACTAATACTCAGTCCTGAGCTACCTGGGATTTGATGCAACTATGGATCTCTTTACCACAAACCCCATTCTCCCTTTTATAGTGTCCCAAATGATTCTGTCTATATTACAACCAAAATGTTACTAGTCAGCATTTGCTAGGCTATGTTACAGAAGAAACCACCCCAAAATCTCAATGGCTGGCAATAACAAAGATGCATTTCTCATTTATATTAAATGACAGCTGCAGGTCATTTAAGCTTCTGCTCAACATGTCTTCATATTCTAGATCCCAGACGAAAGCAGCCACCCTATTACCAGTGTGGAGAAGGAAGGAAAAACGCGACGGGTGAATCTTGCAATGGCTCCTAAAGCTTTTGCTGGGATGTGGCCTATGCCATTTCTGTTCACATTCCGCTGGCCAAAGGAAACCAATGGCCTAGGCTGATACCAAGGGGTGAGTGAGGTGTACTTCTCTCCCAAAGAGGCACTGTGAGTCTTGTTGCAAGGGTCTGGATGGGTCATCCTTTTCCCAAGAATCCAGCAAATCATCATCAATAATAATATAATCTACTGTAAGAGCTTAAAATGAAACACATCATTTCAGGGCAGGGGCTACTATTATTGACATTTCACAGATGAGAAAACTGAAGTTTAGAGAGCCACACAGTCATATGGTTTTACACGTCCTTTTGGAACAGGAAATTTCTGAGTTCACCTCAGTTTTTCTGCTGTGGGTCAAATTGTTATTAATAAAATGTTGTAGACAGTCTAGAATACCTTCTGCCTTCCAGAGCCTATTTTTGGAAGCAAGATCAAGACTCTGTATAGAGTTGACTTTAAGTTCAGCATATAGAGAGGAAGGGGGGCTGTGGACCATGAAGTTAGGATGTTTGGTCCTGGGGATCTGACATAAATCCCTGTTCAAAATTATAAAGTTGTTTAACCTCTCTCGGTCCCATTTGTCTGTAAATGGAAGGTTCAGGGCATGCAGCTAATAAGGTATTTCCTGGTTCTGTCTTAGCCCATTTTCTGTTGCTATAACATACTTTATAAAGAATAGAGGTTTATTTAGCTTACAGTCCTGGAAACCAGGAAGTCCAAGAACATGACACCAGCATCTGCCCAGTATCTGGTGAGGACCTTCTTGTTGCATCATGACATGGTGGAGGGCACACATGGCAGGACAGAGCTCGTGTGCTAGCTTGGGTCTCTTCCTCTTCTTATAAAGCCACCAATTCCCACTCTCATGACTTAATCCAATCCTAATTACTTTTTTTTTGGTACTTATGGTTGAACCCAGAGGCATTTTATCTCTGAGCTATACTCCAGCCCTATTGTATTTTATATTTTGAAACGGGGTCTTGCTAAGTTGCTGAGGGACCTCACTAAGTTGCTGAGGCTGGCCTCAAAACTATGATCCTCTTGTATCAGCGTCCCAAATACTGGGATTACAGGCATGCACCACTGTGTCTGGCCAATCCTAATTACTTTCTAAAGGCCTCACCTCCAAATACCATTATCCATATGAATTTGAGGATGAAGATTCCAACACATGAACTTTTGAGGGACACAGTCAAACCATAGCAGACTCTGAGAAGCTAGTATCTAATTTCACTATTCCCAGTGGAACTTCAGAGGACCTATTCTTTTTTTTAAATCTTTTTTAAACTCCCTCAAAAGACAGTCTTGATAAACAGCCCATCTCTGTTCATCAGTTTATCCATTCAACCATTCAGTCAAAAGTAGATGGCAGCTGGGCCTGGTGGCGCACGCTTGTAATCCCAGTACTTGGGAGGCGGAGACCGGAGGATCCGGGTTCGCAGTCAGCCTCAGCTACTTAGTGAGGCCCTCCGCAACTTCGTGAGACCTGGTTTCAAAATAAAGTATAAAAAATAAGGCCGGGGGTGTAGCTCGGAGGTAGAAGGCCCCTGGGTTCAATCCCCGGTACCGCAAAAAAAAAAAAATAAATAAATAAAAAGTAGATGGCAGGTCCCCTGTGCCAGACTCTGCTGTAGGCACTGGGGCTACAGGGATGAATCAGATCTAGTCCTTTGTTTACCGGAGTCCACAGTCTATTGGAGGAGAAACACAGGAATATGGGCAAACTTGCAACAAGCGTCCTACTTTCAAAACAGGGCGGTCAGGGCTATAAAGGAAGTGTGCAAATAGGCTATATCACACCAGGAGGAAGCAACTTCCTCAGCCTCGGTGTGATGTTAATGGGGAGAGGGGGAGACACAGGGAGAGGAGCAGGCAGAGGGGTGAGCACAATGAGTTCAGGCTGGGAACCATGAGATGTAGGAGGAGGTATCCAGTAGGCCAGTGGACAGTGGGGACTGAGGCTGGAAGGAGGTGTAGGTTTAGGATGCAGGTTGGGGGATATTTGCAAACAGACGGTCATAGAAGCTGCAGGAGCACACGAGATTGTGATTTTTCTTCCATTCACTGTTCCTGGATGTTGGGCCAGGATTAGGGTCCTGAACTCCCAGCAGCCTGACCGCACAGTGTGGCCCCACACAGCAACATTCCCCAGGGAGGCTCTGCAGGGGATTGATGCAAGCTGGGCGTGCCAGTGTACAAGATGGCCCTGATGGAACAAACGTGCGGCACCAATTCCGTTTTATGGCCTTGTCTGATGCTGGAACACGTAGAGAGGGCAACAGGTCATCCCCGGTGCAACAGGGACATAAATCAGACAGCACCCTGCTTCCTGAGGCCCCAGCCAAGGAAGATGGGACCTGTCCAGCTTAACTGGGATCAATTATAGGCCATTCCTCTGACTGCCTGAGTCACTTCCACAGACTCCTGCAGCCTGGCTCCAGGAGGCCCTGCAGAGAAGCAGCTCTCAGACTGTGTCTGTGACAAGAGGCAGAGCTCTACCCTGGACAGGGCGAAGGGGACACAGCTAAGTAAAGAGGATCAACATAATGATAGCGAGACAACCACATTCATTTAATGCAACAGGCCAGGCACGGGCCATTATTTCATGATTTCATTGCTCCACTGGGATTTCTCCTCCATTATCCAAAGTCCCTCTTGTATTGCGGTTACTCCCTAGCTTCCACATAGGAGAGAAAACATATGACCCTTCACTCTCTGTGACTGGCTAATCTCAATGTTCTCCAGGTCCACTCATTTTCCTGCAAATGACATAATTTTGTTCTTCTTTATTGCTGAGTAGAATTTAATTTGTGTGTATATCCCATAATCTTGTAATCCATTCATCTGTTGATGGACACCTAGGTTGGTTTCATAATTTGGCTATTGTGAATTGTGCTGCTATAAACATGGATGTGCATGTATTGCTATAATATTCTGATTTCAGCCCCTTTGGGAAAATACCTAGGAGTGGTACATCTGGATTCTATGGTGGATCCATTCTGTTTTCTGAGGAATCTCCACACTGATTTCCATAGCAGCTGCACTAATTTGCAATCCCGACAGTATCCATTATTTCATCTTAATCTCACAGTAACTTTCTGAGGTAGGCTCTATCGTTGATTTCATTTTTCAGATAAGGAAACTGAGGCTCGGTGAAGTTGAGTGACTTACGCAGAGCCACCCACTTAGGAAGTGGTGCAGCCCCAAATTCAAACCTGAGCCTGTCTGCTCCTAGAGGCTGGATTCTAAAAAATGACAAAAAGACAGCAGGCCTAGACAGAATGTTTTTGGTGTCAAATAAGTCTGGATTCAAATCCTGGTTTTGACCAGGCGTGGTGGCACACTTATAATCCCAGTACTTGGGAGGCTGAGACCGGAGGATCTGGGTTCGCAGCCAGCCTCAGCTACTTAGTGAGGCCCTCCGCAACTTAGCGAGACCCGGTTTCAAAATAAAGAATAAAAAATAGGGCTGGGTGTGTAGCTCAGAGGTGGAATGCCCCTGGGTTCAATCCCCAGTACCGAAATAAAAAAAATCCTGGTTTTGCTACTTTCTACCTATGTGATCTGAAGCAAGTTACTGCATTTCAGAAGCCTCAGTTTTCTCATCTCCAAAAAGGGGAAAGCAGAACCTACCTTGTGGCACCATTATGAAGATTAAGAATAATATATGTAAGCAGGACACAGTGGCACACACCCGTAATCCCAGTATCTGGGAGGCTGAGACAGGAGGATCACAGATTCTAGGCCAGCCTCAGTAACTTAGCAAGACCCTCAGCAACTTAGCAAGACCCTGTTTCAAAATTTAAAAAAAGGGCTGGGGGTGTCGCTCAGAGGTAAAATGTCCCTGGGTTCAATCCTCAGTACCCTCCCAAAGATCAATATATGTAAAGTATATGTAAATGCTCAGTAAGTAGTAGAGTTATCATCATCACCACCCTTGTCCTCGCCTCTTAGTTTTTCTTACCACAGTCACGGAGGCGGAAGAGCGAATTCAAAGGCCTGCAAGCATGAGAGGGGCAGTGTGTTTGGAGACCTGAAAGGGATTTGATGTAGCTGAGCGTGTAGGGAGGGGTGAAGTAACAGAATTGAGGGGAAAAAGTAGACAGGGGCTGGATCATGCAAGCTTGCTTTGTAAACCATCATAAGGATTTAGGGCTTTATTCTGAGGTCATTTGGGAACCACTGAAAAATTTCATCCAGGTAGAGAGTCACAGCTGACTTTGCAGGTCCTTTGTGCTGGGCTCTGCTGTAGACTCTGGGGTACACAGAGAAGTTTTAGGCAGTCCTGCATGTTCTCCTTAGTAACCCAGTGCACACAATAGGGCCTACCACATAGTAGGTATTCACAAATACTCACTGAACACATTTGCCCAAAGTTGCTGTCTTATCCAGGCTTGCTTGGTTATGAGAAATAGTGTGCACTCTCGCTAGCCCAGGGAAAGGTAGCGTGTTTGGGGGATAATTGTGCATGTATCTATGGAAAGCCAAGAGCAGAGACTGGAACCAGGAGGTAATCCTAGAACCAAGGTGGCTGCACGTCCTCCACAGACAGGATGCACACGTCACCGATGATGCATTGTGCACGCATTTCATAGCCCTGCTTCTTTCCTACCCGTGGCCTGTCTCATTCTTAGTTTTGGTTTCCCTGGGACTTTGGCTTATACATGGCCCATGGTAATTTCACTGGCTTCTTCTACATTATGACCTTTCAGTCTTAAATCCTTTTGATAAGTGGCTCATTATTTGCTTTCTTTAGTTCAAAATCTAACTGGCCAAAGCTCACCTTTTCATGCAGCCCAAGTCTGGAGGAGGGAACAATTCACACCTGAATAAAATTCAGATCCTGTGAGGTCAAAAGAAGGAAGGAGGGATAGTTGCTGGGATGGCACTCAATAGTGACCACTGTGCTACACAAATAATTAATCTCAAATTGTGATAAGTGCTTTGAAGAAGAAGTACAGGCTGCTACAAGAGAGTGTACCAGGAGGACTTAACTTCGATTGAGTGGGATGGGAGGTTTCAGAAGGCTCACAGCTTGCCAGCTGGAGTCCGTGCTATATTACTTAGAGTATAGGCTAAGGTGCTGTAACAAAAAGTCCCCAAATACAGTGATTTAAATGAAATGTATGTTAACTTTTCTCATATGAATAGTTCAGAAATGAGTAGTCTATGGCTAGCAGGGCCAGATTTGGGACTCAGATTTGTGGGTTGATGTTACTCCCATCTCTGGGGTCACAGCACTAAGGGTGCTCACATCCTAATGGCAATAACTCAGAGTTCCACAGCTAGCAGCAGGGGAGGATGGAGAATGGAGAGTTCTTCTGGTCATCTATGCTTTCTGTTAAAACTCTGGGAGGTGTTGAATAAAATAAAGAGGGAAGGGCAATCACCGAGGGCAATTCTAAGACCCTACTGTCACTACCGTGCTCTTGGGGGAGGACATGAAGGACTCAAGCAGCATTCGATAGCTAAGCACAGTAGGAAAGTCCAGTAAGATGAGGAAAAACAGTGCACACTGGGTTTGGCATTAAAGTTTCCATGACTCTAAAGGAAGGGAGTCAATATCATAGTGGGTTGGGGATGAAAACTGAGGATATGGAGCTAGAAGTATAAAACGACACTTTTGAGTAACTTGAGACAAGAAGGGAAAGAAAGAGAGACAAAATTAGCCAACAGTAGAATGAAGGTACGAAGGGAGGGGTGGGCTTTTTTTCTTTCTTTCTATGCTAGGGATTGAACCTGGGGTCTTGTTTTAGTCAACATTTTCACCACGGTGACCCAGACACCGGAAACACCCAAAACTTAGAGAAATAAGGATTTTATTTGCTCACAATTCTGGCAATTCCAGTCCATGTTAGGCCAGGTCGCAGCTGCAGAGCTCAGATCATGGTGGAAGGAATCAGAGAGACAGGGTGAGAAAGGAAGCAGGGGAGACACTACAGTGACTGGCCTGGGGAAGGCATTGTCCCAGGCCATGTCCCCAGGGATTCATCTCCTCCAGCTATATCCCACCTCTGAACATGGCTGCCTTGTCCAACACATGAGGTGTTGAGGGACATTTAAAATCCAAACTATAGTAAGTTTTGTGCATGCCAAACAGGTCCTCTACCACTAGTTACAGCCCCTCCTTCTTTTCTTCTGAACTTTAAGAACATTTACAGGCAAGGAGGAATATTTTAGTGGAGGAGAGTTTGAAGATGTGGGAAAGAGAGGAATTAGCACCCTGTGCTAGACAGAGGCATCTCTCAGGGGAGACAGAAAGGGATCAAGCACAAAGATGCAGAGAGGAGCCTTGAACAGAGAGAGAAACATGTCCTCTGAGATGAGAGAAGGGCAGTGAGGATGGGTGGGGCAGTGGTTATTTTTGTGGATATGGGTTAGGGAGGGGAGTCAAATCATTCCTGCCCAAGAGCCCCTTTCTCTTAGTGAACCAGAAGGGAGGGGATCCTGGTGCAGAAGAGGCGCATGGCTGAGCAAGAAGTGAAGGAATCTGTGAGCCCACGGATGGATTCAGATTCAGAGTCACGTGGCTTTGACTCCTCTATCCAGAGTCTTCTGAAGCCAGCTCAATCTGGATGAGAGACAAAGGATGGAGTGTCTTATGGCTCCAAAGGCGGGGGGGGGGAACCTGGGCCTCAGGAAGAGCCTGGTTCCAAAGAGCTGGATGGTCCCATCTCTCAGGGGTGGCCTGGTCCATGGCATGAGCATGAGAGGCATGCTGGGGATGAAGATTTCCCTGGGGATTCAGGAATTCTAGAACCTTGAAAGGAAACTGAGTTCCAGCACTGTCTCAGGTGTGGGATCGAAATACCAACATCTGCATCTAAATTATATCATGACTTTACGGATAGCCATAGCTGGTGAAGCATGGGGGACATCTGATTTACTTTCTGGGGAGTGTAACACTCGAGATCCCATCAGATCACAGCTGACATGTTCACGCTGGGTCATTTGAGAAAAGTTTAGTGAAGAGTCTTTGCAAAGGCATGGGCAGGATTTAGGAAAACCAGAAGAGAGAGTGCAGAACGTGGAGCTAGTGGCAACAAAACTTCAGACCATTCCTAGGTCTGAAGGTCTGAGAGGAAAGAGAAGTTGCCTGAACCCAGAGGGGCCTTTGTGGACAGGGTGCCGAGAAGAGCTGAGACCTTCAGCTGAAGGATGCAGAAGCCTGAGGTAGCCTTGCAGGGGGAAGCAGAGGAATACATACTCCACTCTTACCCTCTTCTGGTCCTCTCATCTCCTTCCAGGGCTCTTATTATCTGAACCCAACAGGAAGAGAGACAACAAGAGAGTTCACTGATGTGATTCCTAGAGGTCAGACAGCTGGTGCCTAGAACAGGGTGGAAGAAGGTGGAGAGTGGGTTTGGTGGCAGTGTGTGTGTGTGTGTGTGTGTGTGTGTGTGTACAAATGGAAGAACACAGGAAGCTTACACAGGATTCCATCTTGCATACATGTACCACAGACACAGTATCCTTACCTGGATATCTGACTATTCTCTTTGCTGTTAATGAGAGAGCCTTACCTCCTGTTATGCTCGGACCTTTGTCCTGGAGAGACCACCAGGAGACCAAGCCGTATGCAACTGCAGAGGAGCCTTTATTCAAGCTTAAGCTTGGGTGCCCGACATAAACTGACACAGCAGTTCAGTACAGGGACCCCGAGCACGTTTTTCCTTCAGTTTTTATAATTCTTAAACAAAGAGCCTCAGTTTCCCTCTGCTGATTGGACAGTCCCATGTGGGTTTTCTCTGACCTTTACAATGGTTGGTTATAGATACAGTTGATCATCACAGACTGGTTAGACATTCGCTGTCCTTGTATTGGAAGATGTTTTCCCTAACTTTCCAGACTGTTACAGTAATAGTAACCACAATAACCATTAATCTATAGAAGGCCATCTTGACCTCAGTCAGGAGGGTCCCAAGTGAGGACGTTTTGTTTTCCCAACAGATGTTTGAGTCAGGGGGTTTTTACCAAGGACATCTTGTTATTTTAGCAAAGGCCTGAGTCAGAATTGCTAGCAATTTTGCTTTAACTGTTTAAGTGCCTTTACACTCCGAGGGTAAAATGGCTTTCTAATAGGGGGAAATATTTTCATTCTGATTTACAAGGAAGCTGAAGAAGAAGATCCTGAGGAAAGAACTTAAACTATGTCCATGTTTTGGGGTTGGGTATAAACAAGTGTGTCTGGCAAACTGGGAGAGAAGGGGAGAGTTACAGGGAAAAAACCATGGAGTGGAATGCAGTCAGCTGGACACCCAGTGTAGGAGGCTGACTGACTCCCCAATGACATCCTCATTCTCACCCCCGAAACCTGTGACTCCATTACTTTTCATGGAAGTTGGGACTTTGAAGATGTGATTTAGGGTGAAGGTTTTGTGATGGAGAGATTACTCTGGATTAACTAGGTGGGCTCAAAGTAATCATGAGGGACCTTGTAAGAAGGAGGCAGGAGGATCAGAGTCAGACAAGGGGACATGAGGATGAAGCAGAGATCAGAATGGTGTAGGGCCACAAGCCAAGGAATGCATGAAGCCTCTAGAAGCCAGAAAAGGTAAGAAAATGATTTCCCCTCTAGAATCTCCAGAAGAAATGCAGCCTGCTGGCCCATTTTATTATTATTATTATTATTATTATTATTATTATTATTGTGTGTGTGTGGTACTGGGAATTTTACCCAAGAGCATTCTACCTCCAATCTATACTTCCTATACAACCTATACTTTTAATTTTGAAATGGGGTCTCACTAAGTTGCTGAGGGTCCCGCTCAATTGCTGAGACTGGCCTGGAACCTGCGATCCTCTTGTCTCAGATTCCCAAGTACTGGAATTACAGGCATATGCCACCACACCAGGCTTGCTGGCCCATTTTAGAATTTTGACCTGCAGGCATGTATGGTATTATACCTTTACTGTCTCGAGCCACTAACTTTGGAACAGCAGCAATAGGAAACTCATACATGCAGTTATTATCATAGTCTCTTAAACATATCAGGGACTCAGTAAACAGCAGCTGAGGGAATGAAGGAGCCTGTAATGAAGAATGAGACTCAGCTCAGGGTCTGAGGAGTGGAGGCAAGTCACGGCTCTGGCTCCAGCATCTGTATGCCATCTCTCCAAATAATGTGCCACCCGGGACCCAAGCACCTTGCTGTGACTCCGTGCTAAGGATGAAGAAGTGAGCAAAGGGAGATCTGTTTCTCTGTCCCATTTGGAATAAAAGTCAAGGCCCAGAATTGGATGCACAAATATTGATCCAAGAGGCAGCAGTCTGGCCAAGAGGCAGTCTAGGGACACTCACGCAACGTGAACACTTATCCGCATGCATGCTGGCATGATGCCAAAGGCAGAGTGCAGGAGGAGCATGCCAAGCCGCTTTGACTGGCTCAGACAATGCCGGGATCCCCGAGGACACCAAGGGGCAGAGCAGCCTCGTGAGGGGCTGAGCTCTGCAGTTACCTGGGCTGGGGTGGGGCAGAACTGAGCTAGCAAAATGAGATGATGTGATTACTCGGAATGTCCGCATGATACTGTGGCCTCCAGCTCTCTCCTGTAACAAACAGAAGGAACCTGTTATGGGCTGAACTGTGCCCACTCCAAAAAGATAAGCTGGAGTCCTAACCCCCAGTACCCCAAAATGTGACCTTTAAAGATAAGGTCTTTATGGAAGTCATGGAGTTGAAGTGAAGTCGTTAGAATGGCTTCTACCAGCGATCCAATACAACTGGTGTCTTAAAAATGGGGAAATTTGGACATAGAGATAGACCACGTAGAGGGAAGATGATGTGAAGAGACACAGGAAATGGATGGCCACCAGCCAAGGAGAGAGGCTTGGAGCAAATCCTTCCCTCATAGTCCTCAGAAGGAACTAATGCTGCCGACACCTTGACTCTCAGACTTCCAGCCTCCAGGGCTGTGAGACAAGACCTTTCTGTTGTCTAAGCTTGTGGTACTCTGCTACAGCAGCCTTAGTCAATGAGTACAGCACCATCCTCTCCTGTTCTGCCTCCTACCGCTATGCATCACCTAGAGGGCTCGGAGAGCTGCTGGACTTGGTGGGGGGCACGTGAAAGACCAGTCACTGGCAGAGCAGCAGGAAGCAGCAGCTGTGCCTGCCGAGCCCGGCAGTGGAGTAGGGGCGCGCCTGCTGCCCTGGTCCCCAGCAGCATGGCTGCAGGCATCCGCAGACAGCAGCTGTGCCCGGCAGGAGCAGTTGTGTGAAGCTGGGCTGGGAAGGAGGGATAAGCTCTACAGAGGAGTGTGGAGAGACCCTGAGGTCAGCAAAATGACAGGGCCGCTGTGGGAAAGGACCCGTTTTTTTAGTATAAATGAGATGTGCCCTGGGAACCAATAAAACTTGCTGGGGACACTTTACAGGGGGCTGGAGACGATGTCATCACTCAAAATCACATTCACAAACTCACGCGGATTGTCACAACTCCTTCCCCCTCTGCAGCAGCCTCTGAGCTTGTCAGTGGTGGCCCCCCTCCACCCCTCTCTCCCATCTTCTAGGACTTCATTGTCCAAAGTCACTGTGCCCTGCCTATTTCTGGGAAATGCCTCCAGACCTTAAGCCTCTGGGGAAGTGGGAAGCAGTTCTTGCCAGAGGAAGGTTTCAGATCGTGCCTTAGAACAGATTGGGAGAAATGATCCCACGGTGTACAGTGGGGGCCAGGGAGGAAAAAGTAGTTCAGATAGAAGGAACAGCGTGAAGAAGAGCAGAGGCATAGCTAGGTATAGCATGTGGGAGAAGTTCTGTGGGTAGAAGTGTTACCTGTCGGGAGATCTTAACATTATTTCACACAACCTCAGTCCTCGCTTGGCTGCTTGGAAAGCATTCAAACAGAGAGCACAAATGGGGAATACAGGAGGTTTATTTAGAGAAGTGAAGGCACCAAATGAGACAGGCCATGAAAAGACAGGGAAGGGTCACACTCTGGGGGAAAGCGTCTGGGATGGGCCCTTCCTGGGAATGGAAAGGCGGCCTGCGGCAATGGGGTTGCGCTCCAGCGATAGGGTTTGGAGCCGTCCATTTATGGGAAAGGAAAGTAGTGTGGAGTGTTCCACGCATTGGGTTTTATAATCCCTCTGGACACCTTTTTACATTTGGGGTGATTGGCCGCCCTTTGCACGTCACACTTTAGGGACCCTGCATTGTTTCCCTGCCCCCTTCCACAGGGGAAGGGGTCACAGTGAGCAAGGCTCTGCAGGTAAACTTCCTGTCTGTCCCAGATGACCCCATCTGCTAATATCTAGCTAGCTACCTAACAGTAGTAAGGGATGCACGAGAGGACCTGCTGGAAGACTGGGTTTGAGGGGAGGCCAGGGTCAGAGTGTGCACGCAAGGTGTCCTCATGGTGCTCCCTGGTGCTGGGAGACTCAGAGCCTGGCCTGAGATGACCTCCTCCTCTGGAAGACTTTTGCCTGGAGTTGCTGAACAAGTAGCTCAGGATGTCTGCTGGTTACGGGTCCACTTCTGGAGATGGCTTTCCAGTGTAGAAAATGCATTCACAGCTTCCCAGGGTTCCAGCTCTCTGGATGCATACCAGACCAATCCAAAGCAGCAACATTCCTTTTGCGCATGGACTTGCAATTTGGGCAGGGCTCGGCAGGAACAGTTCATCCCTGCTCCATTGGGCATTAGCTGGGGCAGCTAGAATCTTCCAAAGGCTGTCACTCGTGAATCTGGCAGTGGATGCAGGGACCTCAGCTGGGGCCGAGCTGGAACCTACATGTGGCCTCTCTTTATGGTCTGGGCCTCTTCACAGCATCATGGCTGGGCTCCCAGGGAGAGGTCCTCTGAGTGAGAGCCAGGTGGAAGTCTGGCTACCTTAGCCTCCGCAGTCTTACTGCACCATTTCTGTCCCATTGTACTTATTAGCTGGCCACTGAGGTCTGCATATGCAAAGGGAGAGGAATTAAACCATCTTTTGTTGGGCAGTGTTAAAAAAAAAAGCACAGATGTGATTTAAAACCACCATGCCCTGGGAAGTAGGCCTGATTATCTCTACATTCCCAAGAAGCTGTGTGACTTGCCCAGATCATACATGGCCACCAAGAGACAGAAGGAGGTCTGCAGGCACACGTGCACACATACCACTCAGTGCACACACATGCACGTGGCACACACACATCCAGTGCCTCTGTCACATCCACAGCCCATTGTGCCAGGACGGTGGGGTAGGTTGCCGACAGGCCAAAGAACGTGCCTGGAGACAGCATGGGAGACAAATGGTTTATTGGGGAAAACTTATAAGAGATTAGTGACAGCCGGGCATGGTGGCGCATGTTTGTAATCCCAGTACTTGGGAGGCTGAGACCGGAGGATCCGGGTTCGCGGCCAGCCTCAGCTACTTAGTGAGGCCCTCCGCAACTTAGTGAGACCCTGTTTCAAAATAAAGAATAAAAAATAGGGCTGGGAAGCTGGGCATGGTGGTGCACGCTTGTAATCCCAGTATTTGGGAGGCTGAGACCGGAGGATCCGGGTTCGTGGCCAGCCTCAGCTACTTAGTGAGGCCCTCCACAACTTAGTGAGACCCTGTTTCCAAATAAAGACTAAAAAATCGGGCTGGGGGTGTAGCTCGGAGGTAGAATGCCCCTGGGTTCAACCCCTGGAACCGCCAAAAACAAAAACAAACGAACAAAAAAACAGGGCTGGGGGTGTAGCTCGGAGGTAGAATGCCCCTGGGTTCAATCCCGGGTACCGCAAAAAAAAAAAAAAAAAAAAAAAAAAAAAAAAGAGATCAGTGACTGCTCCAAGAAGAGTTTGGTGGTGACAG
>PVJS01005620.1:0-44810 GCA_004027185.1 Glis glis | reverse complement strand
TTCCATGCCCATCCCCACTCAGAGAGAGGTTTTATATGTTGGGCCACAGAAGCAGTGACATCATCAGCCTCGGCTTGCTTAGTCTGCTTGCACAACCAGCATCCCAAGGAGCAGCTGTCCTGGTGCATGTGCAAGAAAGTAGCTTTCTACAGATAACACTAGCTTGCCCTGGCTCCCAGTCTGCCGGAGAGAATGTCAGTGGCCTTCAAGATACTATGTATCGGCGCTTTCTGCCCAGCGTGCTCTGCTCTCATTGTTCCCTTAACTCAAGGAAACTCAGGGAGGCTTTTGGGAATAGAAAGGGGCATTTAGGGACATGGTGTTTTACTGTTCCCTTTCTTTTAGGAATGGTACAGCCTCCTTTGCCTAGCACTTTACATTATTTAACACCACAATTGAACCCGGGGGGGGGCATTCTACCTCTGAGCTACACCTGCAGTCTGATTTTTTTATTCTTTATTTTGAATCAGGGTCTCACTAGGTTGTGGAGGGCCTCACTAAGTAGTGGAGGCTACCAGTGAACCACCTGCGATCCTCCTGTCTCAGCCTCCCAAGTACTGGGATTAAAAGCGTGCGCCACCACTGCGCTCGCCTTATAATAGTCATTTTAAGCTTAACACTTCAAAAGTTGAACTCCTAATTTCCCCAGACTTGTTCTCCTGCTGTCTTAGCATCATTCTTGACGTCTCTTTCCCTCACGTCCCACATCAAACTCATTAGTCAGTGGTGTCAGTTCTTTTTTTTTTTTTGCGGTACCGGGGATTGAACCCAGAGGCGTTCTACCTCCGCGCCATACCCCTGGCCCTATTTTTTATACTTTATTTTGAAACCGGGTCTCACAAAGTTGCGGAGGGCCTCACTAAGTAGAGAGAGAGAAAGAGAGAGACAGGGGGAGAGAGAGAGCTGAGGCTGGCCACAAATCCGGATCCTCCAGTCTTCGCCTCCCAAAGTACTGGGATTATTACAAATGTGCGCCACCATGCCCGGCCAGTGCTGTCAGTTCTATCTTCAAAATAGACCGAGTCTAACCATGTCTTAACTCCTTAACCTAACCCTAACATCCCTAGTCTATCACCACGGGTCAAGCCAACATTATCTTACATGGAATCATTGCAATAGTCCCTCGCTTCTCTCTCTGCTTCTGTCCTCTCTTACCCACCACCCCTGGTCTACACATAACATCCCGGATGATTCTTTTCTAGTATAAATCAAATCATGTCACATTTCTGCTCAAAACCTTGTAACAACACCACCTCTTATGCAGAGTAAAAGCTAAAGTCCTCACAATAGTCGCAGTTCCCACCCTAGGCTGTCTGCACCCCCCACCTCTCTGGCCTAATCTACCACTCTTCTGGCTCATTCTACTTCAGCAATTCTGGCCTCTTGGCTTTTTTTTTTTTTTTTCGTTACCAGGGATTGAACCCAGGGGCATTCTACCTCCGAGCTACCTCCAGCCCTATTTTTTATTCTTTGTTTTGAAACAGGGTCTCACTAAGTTGCGGAGGGCCTCACTAAGTAGCTGAGGCTGGCCGCAAACCCGGGTCCTCCGGTCTCGGCCTCCCAAGTACTGGGATTACAAGCATGTGCCACCACACTCAGCTCTCCTGGCTTTTTTTTTTTTTAAAGGCCAGACACACTCCCACCTCAGGGTCTTTGCACTTGTTGTGTTCACTGTTGGAGAGCTGCATGGCTTCCTTTCTATTCTTCAGGCTTCTGCTCAAATGCAACCTTGTTAGTGGGGTCTTCCTGGATCACACTATTTAGAATTGTATCTCTAAGCAATTTTAAATTGGGCTTCAAAATTGGGTATGGTGGCACATGCCTGTAATCCCAGTAGTTGGGAGGCTGAGACAGGGGGATCACAGGTTCGGGACCAACCTTAGCAACTTAGCAAGACCCTGTTTCAAAATAAAATAAGAAGGTTGAATGCCCCTGGGTTCAATTCCCAGGACCAAAAAAAAAAAAAAAAAAAAAAAAAAAAAAAAAAAAAAAAAAAAAAAAAAAAAAAAAAAAAAAAAAGAAAGAAAAAAGAAAAGAGAGAAGAAAAAGGGCTGGGGGTATAGCTGGGAGGTAGAATGCCCCTGGGTCAACCCCCAGTACCCCTCTCCCAAATGCAATTCTATCCCTATCCTTGTTTTCCTTCATTCGCTGTCATTGCTTTATTTTTCTCCACAAAAATCATGGTTTTATTACATGTTTACTTAAAAAATTGTCAGCTTTCTTCCATTAGAATTCAGCTCTACAATCTCAGGGTTTTTATATGTTTTTTTCAGGGCTTATCCCCCACCACTTAGGACAGTGCCTAGCACATACGAGGCTATCTTTTGCTGGATAAACAAAGGAAAAGCCCGATTGTGCTATCGACTTCTTACATTTCTACAAGCTAGGTTGTGTGTGTGTTTTGTTGCTCTAGTGATATGGCTTTTATTATTTCAATATGAGCCTCTTTAATCTCACTTAATGATTTGGCCTTAAATTCTATCTTGTTTTCATATTATTATGATTACCAAGTTATGGGCTTTTCATTGTTGGAAAGACTTCAAAGTGATTTTTTGGTCTTAGGTTCAAAGTCATGTTATCTGCTGAGAAAATATAACAGGAAAACAGAACCTCCCAATAGTCTAGGAGAATTGTTTTGTCTCAGGCAAAAGTCCCTAAAGTGGTGGCCCATATGCAAAGTCATCAGTTTTGTAGCATGAACTCATGTTTAGTGAAAATACACACACACACACACACACACACACACACACACACACACAGCCACCAATCTCCCCAAACACAGAAATGAAATCCCCTCACAGATGGGCAGTGCTTTTTTTTTTCTTGTGGTACTGGGAATTGAACCCATGTGTGTTCTACCTCTGAGCGACACCTCCAGACCTTTTTATTTTTATTTTTAAACAGGATATTGCCAAATTGTTGAGGGTCTTGCTAAATTGCTGAGGCTGGCCTAGAACTTGCGATCCTCCTGTCTCAGCCTCCCAAGTACTGGGATTACAGGCATGCACCACCACACCCAGCTCCAGTGATTTTATTTTAAATGTGATGGGGAGCCATTAAAGAGTTTTAGCAGGAGACCAAAGTGAGCTGGTTTACATTTTTCAAAGCTCACTCTAGGTTTTGTGTGGAGAATAGGTTGTGGGGGGCAGGAATGAAAGCAGAGAGATACGTCAGGAGACCTTTGCTGTGGTCCAGGGAAGAGGTGATGGCCGTGTGATCTAGGAGCCTCGAGGTGGAGATGGGAGGAGAGGGCAGATTCAGGAAGGGGTCTGGTTTGGCGTCAACAGGGCTGGCTGCTGGGGATGAACAAAGAGAGGAATCAGGAGTGACCTCAGGTTTGCAGATTGAACAACTAGGTGGATGGTACTGTGCTATGTACTGAAACTTCACCTAAGATGTACACACTTGGAGGGAACAGTTTGGGGAGGGCATGGTAGGGCGGGAAATCCAGTTTGTTTTGGCTAAATCTGAATTGCTTATTTTGTCCTCCAAGTGAAGATGATAAATAGACGGAACTCAGGGAGAGGTCAGAGCTGATGATAAAGATTTGGAAGTCTTAAGCAAACAGATAGTATTTAAAGTCCTTGAAACTGGATGAGATCACCTAGGGAGAGAAGGCAGAGGTGAGAAGGGAGCTTGGGGCACCTGGGGATTCACTTATGTTTGAGAAAAGGAGAAGGGAAGCAGCGGCCAGGAGAGCGAAGGTTCTGAGCAGCCCCATCCAGACCAAGGGTCCAGTGGGGCCGACAGAGCTGATGAGTGACAACTACAGAGAATTGGCAGCACCTGTCAGGATCCTCAGAGAACCTTGGGCAAGGGAACCTGGCGAGAGACCTAATTTCCTGAGGTCTTGCAGGTTGAGGGTTAAAATGTTGCTGCTTGTGCATTAAAGGGCGCTGTGGCCTGCAGCCAGGAGAACCCAGAGGACATCTGGGTCACTCCTCCTTTCCTGGGTTAGTTTCCCCTACCTACCACGAGCCTCCCAAGGACAGGACCTCTGTCTCTTCTGCCTCTGTGCCCAGTGCCCAGCTCGGAATAGCTATATTCTGAATGAGGGAAGAGAGTGACTATCCACAGACCTTGTAAGCTGTCTGAAACGGAGACCAGCTGGATAAGAAAAATCTGCAAGTTGAAAGGAAAGGAGTCCTTGAGCAACCAGAACAGATGACCCCTGAGAGCCCACCTCGCTGTCCATTTTGGGGGATGGAGACTGGTGTGGTTTGCCTCTTCCCTGAGCGGGAGGACATTTTCTTCTCTTTCTAGAACTGTGTAAAACCCGCCACCCCCCAGCAGAGCATCCCAGCAGCCTCACAATATAGACAGGGAACCACCCGGAGAGGATTTCTCAGAAGACCCCCAAGGAAAGGACATGCTGGCTTCTACCCTCTGAGCCCCACAGCAGATCTCTGGGGGTATGACAGTGTGTGGAGGCTGTCGACACCTGCAGACAGTAGAGGAGGGACCTGGAGGTGGTGGTGGGTGGGTGGGTGGGGACAAGCGGGACCAGACCAGGAAGGGGAAGAGTTTCTGCACTCTCCAAAGCTGGCCTGGGTTTGAGTTCAGCCTGGTGTTCCCTTGGGAAAGGTGGCCGTCGCCAGGCATAAGATGTAGAAGCAGAGAGGGCTGTTCAGGAGAGAGGGGAAAGTTGGAGATGAGATGAGAGAGAGAGAGAGAGAGAGAGAGAGAAAGAGAGAGAGAGAGAGAGAGAGAGAGAGAGAGAGGCACTGGTGTGTCTCTGATGGGTCCCCTCCCTGGCTTCAGTCCTTCCCTGGGTCCAGCTGATTCAGGGCCTCTGGAAGATCCCCCCACACCCTCCTGATCGATTCTGCCTGGCAGCCCCAGTTGCCCAGTTCCTGTTTCTGGACACAAAAAGAACTTCACCAGGCAACCTCAGCTCAGCCCGCGCTTGACCCGGCGCTTTCACTTCCCCGGGGGGCTGCTGCTGCCTCTGGAGATCTGCAGAGAGCTCTCCTCTGGAAGCTCCACCTGGGCTACATTCCCATGTGTTCTGCAAGTCCATGAACACATCTCCTCGTCCTGTGGCTCTTGTTTAGACCCCTCTGCTTCTCCTTGTGATGTCTGAAATGTCAGGAAACAAGGGTGTCCTTTACTCGAGGTGGTCTGGGGGGGGGACTGCTCCTGAAAACCCCAAAACCAAAAAGGCAACAACAACAACACAGGATCTGGCAGTCAAACCCCAATCGTCCCCTGGAAACCTGAATGGGGAAGCCATCATCAAGACTTTGTCTCCTTCTGCCGAGGAGGGAACTAACTCCCCTGGGACCGTGGCGGGTCACCGGACTTCCTTGGCAGCAGTTCTTCATTCAAAGAGCTGGGAGAGGGGTGGGACACACACACACACAAAAACTGGGTTGTTAAGATTAAGGGAGAAGACAACATGGTGCATAGTATGTTCTCAACAAATGTCAGTTATTGTTAAGAGAAAAAAGAATTCTGGGTAGTCCCTCAAAAGGGGGATTCTAGGAAATAAGACATTTTTGGTTACATATATATATATGTAAATATATAAATATATTTGTGTGTGTGTGTGTGTGTGTGTGTGTGTGTGTGGTACTGGGGATTGAACCCAGGGGCATTCTACCTCTGAGCTACACCCCCAGCCCTATTTTTTATTCTTTATTTTGAAACAGGGTCTCACTAAGTTGTGGAGGGCCTCACTAAGTAGCTGAGGCTGGCCGCAAATCTGTGATCCTCCTGTCTCAGCCTCCCAAGTACTGGGATTACAAGTATGCGCCACCATGCCCGGCTGGTTATATTGTTTAAAATGTTTATCAGGATGTCTGGTACTATATTAGTCAGGGCTTACTAGGGTAACAGAACTCACAGAATGTGTATATGGTAAAAGGGGATTTATCAGATCAGCTTATAGTCCAAAGCAGTGCAGTCTCAAGTGGCCGCCTGCACACGGAGAGCCAGAGGAACCAGCAGCTGGTCCAGCAGTCCAATTACATAAACCAATCCTTAAGCTGGGTGTAGTGGCGCATGCTTGTAATCCCAGTACTTGGGAGGCTGAGACCGGAGGATCCGGGTTCACAGTCAGCCTCAGCTACTTAGTGAGGCCCTCGGCAACTTTGTGAGACCCTGTTTCAAAATAAAGAATAAAAAAAAATAGGGCTTGGGATGTAGCTTGGAGGTAGAATGTCCCTGGGTTCAATCCCCAGTACTGAAAAAAACATATATATAACCAATCCTCTCATCAACACACCCAAAGTCCCGTAATCTTAGGTGTTTCATGATCCAGTCAAGTTGACAATCCAGATTAACCATCAGAGGTACATAGGAAGGTACACAAAAATTGCAGTTTTGTGGAAAATGTTTAGTTGTGGGACAAGAACTCCAGGCAACTCAGGCAAATGAAAACCATGTGGACCAGTACTGGTGGAGTTGTGGTGCTTCTTCTAGCTATTTAGAATTCTAGTATGGCTGTGCAGTGGGATGGCTGACAGTCTGTCCCGAGTAGGGATTGTATTTGCGGAGCGGTTGTCAACTGAGGCGAGGGCGATCACTGTGGAGGCCAGGAGGCCTGGGTGGGGTTGGGGAGCACTAAGTGTGAGGAGGAGGTGGTGGAGACAGGGACCCCAGAGACTGTGCAGAGTAATGATCTACTGAGCATGGAGGGAGGAGAGATGGGGGAATGCAGAGAGGAAGAGAGGGGCCCCTCCAGAAAGCGGCCCCAGGATCAATGCAATGACATCTAATTTCATTTCTTATTTTATTTATTCACAAAGCTGTTTTCTCAAGTTCTCTTTCTTGAGAACAGAGCAGTTCTCTGGGCAGCTCTGGCCAGACAACATGAGCATTGGTGACTGCAGCCTCCTTCAGGATCCCCTCGCAGTACAGTCCGGGTGTGTGGTGCAGGGGGCAAAGGGGTGAGAGAGGGGCCTTCTGGGCTTTAGGAGCTTCAGTTCCCCTGGTTGGGGCAGAGGCTGCCTGTCGGCACCGTTACACCATCCCCACCGCGCCTGACCATGACTGTGGGCTCTGATCTCAATTCTACCACTTACCTGCCTGCTGCTTGGTCCTGGAAAATCTCCTTTTTCTCGCTGCATCTCAGTTTCTCCATCTGAAAGGGAAAATGTTGGAGTAGGTGAACTCAGAGGGCCCTTCTGGCTCAGACAATCTGTAAGTCTCAGATCTCTGAAGGATGGCTGGGGAAAGGAAAGAGACATGGGCAGAAATCCCAAAGAATTTCCTATCAAGCCCTGCCTTCTCCTCTACCCACCCCCATGTGGGGAAATTAGGGCAAAACAAGTTAATCCCCTGGCTACTATAAAAAGGGAAACTGAGGCAGTCCCATTCTAGTATTTCCTTCCTTTCTACTTCATTGTAAATTCCACTCTTCTCACTTTAAAATAAATAAAAGCCAGATGGGCAATCACTAGAAGGGTAAGGTTGACAGTTTCACATTCGTTACTTAAAGGTTCTGGATTATGTCACAGGGAGGGGTACAGGTAGACATGGCCCTCGGCATCACACTATATTATAATAATCTCTCCCTCTCCCTCTCTTTCCTCTATCTCTTTTTTTTTTTTTTGGAGGGGGAACTAGGAATTGAACCCAGAGGCATTCTACCTCCAAACCATACCCCCAGCCCTATTTTATTTTTTGTTTTGAAACAGGGTCTTCCTACATTGCTGAAAGTCTCACTAAATTGCTGAGTTTGGTCTCAAACCTGTGATCCTCCTGTCTCAGCCTCCCAAGTACTGGGATTACAGGCATGCGCCACCATGCTTGGTTTTATAATCCCTTAAGTATCCCTCTCCCACTAGACTGTGGGCTCCCAAAGGCTCCCCAAGGGCAGAGACATGCTAATAGAGGGCCGAGGTGGCTCTTTTGCCATCCCTGACTTACGATCAATCGAGAAATGTGCCAAAAACATGCCCTGAAATATGCCAAAGGCTTATACTGGACGCTATGGCCTAGAGCCACGTGGGCTTTCATAGAGACATACGGACTTCGTACTAGTGAACCCCCGAATTAGCTGTATCCATCTAGTTAAAGACAGGGAATATGTAGATTTCTTCATGTATGATCTGTGCTTACAAAACCTGGGCCAGGAAGAAGCAGATTAAAATGTGTCTTTCCAAAAGGAAGGAAAGAGGAAGGCAGGGAGCTACACACACCCATGGTCTTCCCCAAACACATCATTAACGCGAGGTCCTACGTCCTCTCCGAGGAGGGGTGAAGGCAAGCCAGGGGCGTTATAGTGATGGAGGTTCCATCTCATGGAAGAAAACATCAGGACTGAGTGGGAAGCAGTCTCCCCTAACCACACAGTTCCAGGCATGTATCATGAACTCAGGACATTTCATACAGGGCAGTGGTTATTTGCCATCTTTTTGGCTATCCGGCATCTAAGTCCCCCCCCCTTTCTGTTTCTTTTATGGGGAGAGGGTTTACTCACCCATAGGGAGGAAGAACCTGCTTCTTGCTAGAGAAGATGAAAAGTGACAAGGTTTGTTTTCTCAGTCTCCCTTGAGCTCTAGCGCAGACCCATGGACTAGCACTCACCAATCAGATGCACCTAACGCTGACTTTATTTTTATTTTATTTATTTATTTATTTTTGCAGTACTGGGGATTGAACCCAGGGGCGTTCTACCTCCGAGCTACACCCCCGGCCCTATTTTTTATACATTATTTTGAAACCGGGTCTCACGAAGTTGCAGAGGGCCTCACTAAGTAGCTGAGGCTGGCCACGAACCCGGATCCTCTGATCTCAGCCTCCCAAGTACTGGGATTACAAGCGTGCGCCACCACGCCCAGCCACACTGACTTTAAATGGTAAGATACAACTTTATTTATTCATTGTGTTACTGTGGATTGGACCCAGGGCCACTCTACCATGGAGCTGCACCTCCAGCCCTTAGCGAGACAACAGGCTTGCTAAGTTGATGAGGCTGGCCTCAAACTTGTAATCTTCTGTCACAGCCTCCCCAGTACTGTAATTACAAGTGTGTGCCACTACACTTGGCTGTAAGCAACAATTTTAAAAATTGGGGACCACTGGGCGTGGTGGCACACGCTTGTAATCCCAGTACTTTGGGAGACGGAGACCGGAGGATCCGGGTTCACGGCTAGCCTCAGCTCTCTCTCTCTCTCTCTCTCTACTTAGTGAGACCCTCCTCAACTTCGTGAGAACCGGTTTCAAAATAAAGTATAAAAAAATAGGGCCAGGGGTATAGCGCGGAGGTAGAACGCCCCTGGGTTCAATCCCCGGTACTGCAAAAAAAAAAAAAAAAAATTGGGGACCAAGCAGAATCTCTCTTTGGTAATGGGAGGAAGAAGGTAGCTACACCTGGCTTCTAGTCTAACAGCAGCTCCAGTGTCTAATTCCTGGGATTCTGTCAGGGAAGGCAGGCCCCAGCAGCAGAAGGTGGCGTTCCATCTGGATCAATTTTGCAGCATGGTTTAGGGTGTTGTTCCTGGCTGTGTGACCACTGGGTTTGGTTCCCAATATCCCTGAAGATTCCATGAGCTAACCAAAATCCTTATTATAAGTTTCCTTTCTGCTCTAATTAGCCACAATCAGATTCTGTTGCATATAATTAATTGCTGACTGGTGCAGAGTTTTGTACAAGGAATAACTGTTCACAACAGACACTCAGGAAAGGGGGGGAGGGTCTGAAAATTGGTTGTTTGGGCCTGTTGGGACCACGGGTGGTGAAAATCCAGCTTTAAGCAATGGGACTTTGACAGATCAAGCATACATGGATGAAATGGTCAATTAAATTAAAACTTCTAGGAACCTAGACTGAAGTGCCCATTGAAAGCAAGGCTCTAAGGTTGAGGGGTCATTGCTCTACAGCAGTATGAGTGGCACAGAGGCTTTGAGAACCATGAGGTGGGATGGTCGCTTCCGGCTACATTGTACATGGTCATAGCCTAACTCTTCAGCTCAAGCGTCCACCTAAAAGCTAAGGACCTTTTATGTCTATGATTGAAACATCTCAAATTTCTCACAGAGGCAGGAACAAAAAGAAGAGGTTGTATATTACTGGAGCCCAGAGTCAACCAGTGGATGCTGGAACTATGATAGGCCTGTCCTGCAGGATTTGGGACCTGGGAGAGTTACAGCTGCTATTGGAGGTGCCACCAAAGCAGAGAAGGAGGGGAAAAATATCTCAGTATCTCTCTTTCTCCTCCAACTTCACACAGAAGTCAGAAAATATAACGTCAGGCATCAGTCTGCCTGTGATACAGAGTAGCGGAGGGGAAGGAAAGGAATGGATATGAGAAACAGGAAAAGCATCTTCTTAGACCAGAGATGTAGAACTCCAGTCGGATCCCGTATACCTGGAAGGCAGTTACGAAGACAAAGCTGAGATGACTAGGGGTAAAGTTATGCTGACTTATGTTGGCAAAATCTAAAGAATACATGTGTATCTAAAGAATACAGACCGAGGGTGCTAGACCAAGGATGGTGTATGAAGACTTTAGATTGTACTGAATTCATCAAGTTAGGCGTGGTAGCTCACGCTTGTAATCCCAGTACTTGGGAGGCTGAGACAGGAGGATTGCAGGTTCAAGGACAGCCTCAGCAAGTAGTGAGACTCTCATCAACCTAGTGAGACCTGGTTTCAAAACGAAAAATAAAAAAGGGCTGGGGGTGTATGGGGTTGTAGCTCAGAGGTAGAATGCCCCTGGGTTCAATCCCCAGTATCAAACACACACACACACACACACACACACACACACGCACGCACGCACACACACGCACGCACACGCATGCACGCATGCGCGCGCACATACACACACACACTCAGCTGTAAAACAAACCATTATTTTATGAACTATTAAGGAGAAGGATCCAATTAAATGGTGATACAATGGTTTCTAATCACTTATAACTTAGAGCAATTTTACATTTATTTAGACATAGATGCTTATCTTATATAACTGTTGTACATACACAAAAATTAAAATATAAGAAGATATATTGATTGTGGTATCAGTATATTTTCTTTCGAATCCTCAGAATTCTTCACATTGATAGTCCTACTCTGAATTCCTCCCACATCCTTTCTCCAACAAAGAATATTTGCCCCACTGCTGTCTTTCCATGCCTTTTAACCTATACAATAAGTATTTATTTCAAAGTGGAATTAGCCGGGCGTGGTGGCGCACGCTTGTAATCCCAGTACTTTGGGAGGCGGAAACCGGAGGATCTGGGTTCGCGGCCAACCTCAGCGTGCATGCACGCGCGCAATCTCTCTCTCCTCTCCCCTCTCTCTCTCTCTCTCTCTCTCTCTCTCTCTACCTAGCGAGGCCCTCTGCAACTTCGTGAGACCTGGTTTCAAAAATAAAGCATAAAAAAATAGAGCCGGGGATGTAGCGCGGAGGTAGAACGCCCCTGCGTTCAATCCCTGGTACCGCAAAAAAAAAAAAAAAAAAAAAATCTAAAAAAAAAAAAGTGGAATTATAGTGTAGTATTTGGGAGGACACTAGAAAGACAACCTAAAATGAGGGTGGTACCAACCGTGTACACAGCTCAATGCGATGGTAAAATAAACAGCTATGAGCAATAAGCAAATGTGCAGGCCTAGGAATTATATTATGACTATTGTCTGGTTACCAGCACTATCAAGGTGCTCTTAATTGCAGGATATAGCCCTTTTTAAAAGGTGTTAACATATGAATAAAGGGGCATTTTAGAACTGAGGAAATACCTCCTCCAGAGGATGCAGCACCAGGTACCATCTTGGAAGCAGAGAGCAGCCCTCACCAGTCAACCAAACCCTATCTTGGACTTCTTGGCCTCCAGACTGTGAAAAATAGATTTCTGTTGATTAAAAAGTGTCCAGTCCGTGGTATTCTGTTACAGCAGTATGAATAGACCAATCCAATATCCTAATACCTGAAAGTAGTTTTTTCATACATTTGGTCGAGTTTTATAGATGCTCATGGTGGGAGGAGTAGTTTGGTGTGAATTACTACATAGCTGGGAAGTGAGAGTAGACACTTTTGTAACTGTTCCTTTTCTAACTTTTTGAAGATGTTGCCTGGTTCACTAATTTTCAGTTTTTGCTGCTTGTTTTCTAACACAGATATTTAAGGCTGATCATTTCCCCAATGGATATTGTTTTAGCTTTATACCACAAGTTTTGCTATGTAATATTTTTGTTATTGTTCAGTTAAAATATTTTCTAAATTTTTCTAATGGATCTTTTCTTGGTCCATAGGTTTCTCCAAATTATATCTATTATATTCCACAACTATGAGTCCTTTGCTGAACATATGCATTACACATTCCTTCTCCTGTGTGTGGCTTATATTTTCACTTTCTTAGTTATATCCTTTGATGAACACAATTTTAAGGTGTCATTAAAACTTAATTGTAAAGAAGTTCAATTATTATTATTATGATGATTATTATTATTTTTGCGGTACCAGGGATCGAACCCAGGGACATTCTGCCTCCAAGCTCCACCCCCCGGCCCTATTTTTTATTCTTTATTTTGAAACAGGGTCTCACTAAGATGAGGAGGGCCTCACTAAGTAGCTGAGGCTGGCCGCGAACCCGGATCCTCCAGTCTCAGCCTTCCAAGTACTGGGATTACAAGCGTGCACCACCATGCCTGGCTCTAAGAAGTTCAATTATAAAAAAGATTCTGGCTAGTAATTTTTGTGGCCTATTTGGGAAAATTTTGCTTATCTCAAGACCATGAAGATATTTTGTCTTCACCTAAAATATTTATTGGTTTATTTTTCCCAGTTAGGCTCATGATGCATCTTCGTTATCGTCAATGAAGATAAGTGGAATTAAACAGGTGTCTTTTGTAAATCAGGTGACTAGATATGGTTAGTTTTGTTTCTGGACTATATCCGGTTCCATTTACTTATAAATCCTTGCTCTCTATTTAATTTTTTTCGGATTACATTTTGTAATTATCTGTTGCTGGTATTGCTGCATATCTTTGGTTTGTTCGTCCAGCTCTACTTGTCCTTCTCCATCTTGCTCTGTGCTCAGGGGAGGTGACTTGAAACAATTTCATTAAGATTTTTCTTCCTTCTGATTCTGGGACATATGGGCTCCTGTTTTTCTTCCTGTAAGGTCCCCTCAGGTTGGATTTGTGACTTGACCAAATGCAATTGTTCCTCTCAAGATAGCTAATCCTATAAAAACTCTCTCTCCTACCAGGTTCTGGTGACTTCTCCCAGTCATTATTCCTTCAGTTCTAGGAGAGGTGACAGCTCCTATACTTGTTAACCCTGCCTGCATTCCTGAATTATCCCTGGATACCCCCAGGCCTACTACCACCTTTGTGATACAAAAAGTCCCTTTGCATGCAAAGTCCCTTTGCATACAAAATTCTTAGAAAATTTTTAATTTGAATGTGTCATTTTCTACAGAGGCACTAACTAATGCATTGGTGTATTAGAAAGGTAAAATGTATATCAAGTATTCAGCATCTTTGCTGAATATTCTTTAGTTTTAATAGTTTAATTTTAGAAATTCTTGAATTTCCTGTGTAGACAATCATACCATCTTTTTTTTTTTTTTTTTTGCAGTATTGGGGATTGAACGCAGGCGTTCTACCTCCGCACTATGTCCCGGGCCCTATTTTTTATACTTTATTTTGAAACCGGGTCTCACGAAGTTGCGGAGGGCCTCACTAAGGAGAGAGAGAGAGAGAGCTGAGGCTGGCCGCGAACCCGGATCCTCCGGTCTCCGCCTCCCAAAGTACTGGGATTACAAGCGTGCTCCACCACGCCCGGCTTCATAACATCTAAATGGTGAACTTTGTGTTTCTTCCTTTAAAATGCTTTTACTTTTTAATTTTAATTTCTGTTCTTTTTACTCCTTATTTTCTTGGCTTAGGCTTTCATTATAATGTTGAATAGAAATAAATATAGTTGTCTCACTCCTGGCTTTAAATTGAATGCAATGGATAGTTTACAATTAATAATTATGTTTGTGGTTGATCTGGGATAGATACCTTTTTTTAAGTCAAGGAAATTTTCTTCTGAGTTTATTATTTTTTAAAACCATACAAAGAGCTGGGCGTGGTGGCGCACGCTTGTAATCCCAGTACTTGGGAGGCGGAGACCGGAGGATCCGGGTTCGCGGCCAGCCTCAGCTACTTAGTGAGGCCCTCTGCAACTTCGTGAGACCTGGTTTTAAAATAAAGGATAAAAAATAGGGCCGGGGGTGTAGCGCGGAGGTAGAACGCCTCTGGGTTCAATCCCCGGTACTGCAAAAAAAAAAAAAAAAAAACAACCATACACAGATGTTGACTTGTATGGAATGGTTTACTGCCTTGTTTGAAATAACCACAACGCTCCTTTCTTTTTCTCTTCCTGTTCTTCCTTGGGTCCTGGCTCATTCTGGTAGTTTACGTCAAGGTCAAGGCCATGGACACCTTCCTCCTTGCCCCAGTCTAGAAGGGCAGGGATGGAGCTCTTTAGTCCTCTCCGGTGAAGCTTGGACTTTTTGGAATCTTCTGTGTGGAGCATGGCAAGAGGTCCACAGTGGCATCATTTGGATGTATTGTTTTGCTTACAAAGCATCTGCTTTTTTATTTACTCATAAACTCCTCTCCGCTAGGAGTCATAGGAGGAAGTAGTAAAGGGATGAGAAACCCATTCTGACAACCCATTTGTAATTTGCAGCAATCCTCTGAAGCAGGTGTTAGAATGCTTATTTTACAGGTGAAGAAACTGAAGCTCAGAGAGGCGAAATGCCCTGCCCAGGAAAATGGCAGGGGCAAATCCTGACTTTCTGGTCCCAAATCTTATGCTTAGAAGTGCTGCTCCTTTCTCACAACAGAGAAGTGAGAGCTGGCTCCACTACCCCATGAGTGTACTTCCTTTCCCTGACTTGGAGACTCAGCTACAAGCATTTCCTAGTCCACTCCTACCTGCCCCATTAAGTTCCCCAGCAGTTCTACAGTTTAACCCTGCTCCTAGACCTCCCAGGCTCACTGGGGGATGTGTATCCTGCCACTACTGTGAGTATCTCTCTCGCGCACGTGCGTGCGTGCGTGCGTGCGTGTGTGTGTGTGTGTGTGTGTGCGCAGGAGAGTAGGGGGAGGGTGGAGCTAGGTTCCTCTCTGGAAAAGGGAGGATTGCTCAGAGGGGCTCTGACTCTGCTTCTCTGTGGACCAGGCTGGTGCTGAGATGGCCGGGCACTTGTTGCTGTATGGTCTGCTCCTGCTTCCTCTGACCACAGGCTGGACTATTTCCAACTGCCTAGTGACCGAAGGCTACAGGCTACCCCTGGTCTCCCGCTTCTTCCTGCCCATCATCTTGGACTCCAGACTGACCAAAGTTGCTACATGCCACAAGGTGACCAACCTGACACAGGCCTTGGAAGCTGTGCCTCAGGGCGTGGAGGGGCTCTGTCTCTTTGGTTTAATACCTGTTCTGCCTCAAGATGCCTTCTCCAACTTCCCTGGGCTCCAGGTCCTGGGGCTGAGCCTGCATTCCACCCAACTCCTGCCAGGAGCTTTCCGGGGCCTGGGGAAACTGCGGCAGATCTCTTTTATAACCTCTCCTTCACAGGAATACCTCTTCCTACCCCCCAATGTCTTCAGTGACCTGAGATCCCTCCAGCAACTTTATTTCTTTGGCCCCTGCCTAGAAAGGAACTTCCATGTCCGATTGCCTCCCAGTCTACGACAGCTGGCTGTCAAGAACAGTTGTCTTCAGGATGTGGGGCAGCTGGCTGACATCTTCCCAGACCTGGTGCATGGCAACTTCTCTGGGGATGCCTGGACCCTGGATGTGTTGGATTTGTCACTCAACAGGGGCCTGAAGATGGCCAATCCTGGGGCCCTCCGGGGCCTCAAACTGGGGACCCTGTATCTGGACCACACAAAGTTGGAGGCAGCTGCAGTGCGGGGTCTGGGGCTGCAGAGGCTCAACACCCTGTCTGTGACGTTCACTGTCACGGTCGAGCTGCCTGCTGAAGCAGTTGCCCACTTTGAGCTGCAGGAGCTGAATCTGGGAAACAATAAGATAGGGCACACAGCTCCGGAAGTGCTGGCTTCCTGCAGCAGCCTGAGGCGCTTGGGTCTTCAGAGCAGTGGCCTGACTGAGCTGCCGTCGGGTTTCCTGGCTGCCATGCCCAGGCTTCAGAGACTGAACCTGGCCGGAAACCACCTGCAGAGTGTCATGCTGTGCATGAATGAGACAGGAGATGTGTCAGGACTGTGGAGCCTGAATCTGTCCAACAATGGGCTGCGCTCCCTGCTCCCAGCCACCTTCTCCTGTTTGCCCCACCTGCGGGAGCTGCTACTTCAGGGAAACAAGCTGGTTTGCTTGGACGGCCAGATGTTCCAGGGTCTTTGGAGGCTGGAGACCTTGAACTTGGATAGTAATCCACTGGTAGACCTGGGTGAAGGCTGGTTGGCGCCTCTGCCTGCACTGACCACCCTAAACCTGCTAGACACCCGCATCGTGCTTAGCCCAACCTGGGACTTCTGGGGCCTGTCAAGTCTGCACAATTTGAGGCTGCAACTCCCCTCTGCCCACACTGGGGTAGCATTGTCCCTGCCTGACAGGCTGACCAGCTTGGAACTTCATGCAATCTCAGGCATGAAGCACTGGGAGCTGTTTCCTAAAGTCTTCCCAATCTTGCAGACCCTGACTTTAGATGGCTGGGGACTGCAGCTGAGGACCCAGGATATCTCCAAGATCTTCCCTGCCCTTCGCCAGCTCTCCCTCCTTGGCAGTAGCTTGGAGGCCCTCTGCTCACAGAACACTTCCAGCTTCTTCCTCTGGTACCTCCCCAGGCTCCAGTCCCTGATGGTACGTGGGAATGGGCACAGCCACAGGCCCTGCTGTATCACCGGGCTGCCCAGCCTACAAGAGCTGAAGCTAATGGCACTGAGGTCCAGAGCTCAACCCCGCCCAGTGCTGCTTGAGGAGCTGGTGGGCGAACTGCCCAGGCTTCAGGTGCTGGAGCTGACCGACATGGGGTTGGAGACACTGTCCGCTGCTGCTTTCCAGGGCTTGCGCAGTCTCCAGGTCTTAGTGCTAGACCGGGAGAAGGGCCTTGTGCTAGATGCCAGCCTGCGGGAGCACAGTCCTCAGATGCCCCAATACATGTTCATTCTGAGCTCATCCTTGGCCTGCCAGTGTGCCAATGCATGGGTGGGGCCCTGGCTTGAACGATCCCCCAGAACGTACATGTTCATACAAGAAACGCAGCTGTGCCGTGCAGATGCTGGGGACCGCTCCAAGAATCTTCTTTTCCCCTTTCTCCAGAGCCACTGCCCCCAGACCTTGGAGCTGGAACTCTTTTTGGGCAGCTCTGCCTTGCTGCTTCTGTTGCTCTTCTTGCCCCTCCTACAGGAGGCCAGGAATTCCTGGGTCCTCTATCTCCAGGCTTTGTTCAGGGTTTGGCTCCAGGGTTTGAAGGGTCGGAGGGATGAGGGGAAGGATTTCCTCTATGATGTGTTCGTGTCCCACTGCAAGCAAGACCAGGGCTGGGTGGTGCGGGAGCTGCTGCCAGTTCTGGAGGGGGGCCCTCCCGATGGCCAGGGCCTCCGTCTCTGTCTCCCTGAGCGAGACTTTGAACCAGGCAAGGACGTAGCGGACAACGTGGCAGACAGCATGACGAGCAGCAGGGTCACACTCTGCGTGCTGAGTCTTCAGGCCCTGCAAACACCCCACTGCTGCTTGGAGCTCCGCCTGGCCACTTCCCTCCTGCTGGCTGCCCCTCGCCCCCCATTACTGCTGCTGATCTTCCTGGAGCCCATTTCCCGCCACCAGCTTCCCCGCTACCATAGACTAGCCAGGCTGCTCCGCCGAGGAGACTACTGCGTGTGGCCCGAGGAAGAGGAAAGAAAGGATAGCTTCTGGGCTTGGTTGAGGAGCAGGCTGGGCAGCCTGGATTAGGGTAGAGGGGGTGCATGCGTGTTGGGGGGGCAAGCCAGCCTGTCAGGGAGATAATTGGTATGTATGGGTGTGAGATTGAACTCAGCTTCCAGTAGGAGGGGGTGCTGCAGGTGTAGGAGGGTTAGGGTGTGGGTGTGGGCAACACAGGCTTTGGGAGGCTCTGGAGGCTAAAGGAGAAAATTTGGGAGGTGGCAGTTGGCCATGAGGTTTGTGATGTGATCTCTAAACCCTCAGTAAATAACTAAGTCCGTCAAGTTCTTGATGTGATTGAACTTTTCTTTCTTTCTTCTTCTTCTTTCTTTTTTATGGAAACCCACATGAGGCAGAAGGTAAAGGGGCTGGAGTTGCAGAGACTGTAGCACAGCGGAAATAAGGTTAAGGATTCATGAAGTGTACTGAGAAAGAGGTCCTAAACTCTGGGCTATCCTAAACTGTGGAATTTGGGACCAGGCCAAGATCAGCCAGATCTTCAAGGGGCAAAAGGTCCTTTTTTGCCATCTGGGATTACAGAGGGGCTGGCAGCTGAGGACCAAAAAGCTGGGGTGCTATTCAGGAAGCCACAGACTGATCGCCTGTTCCCAGTGAAAACGTGAAGGCGGGTTCACATCTATCATCCTCTTGCACGTCACAGCAACATGGTCTCTTGTAGCTCCCAGAATACCATACGCGTTTGCCTGTGGGCCTTTGCATGTACTGCTTCTTTACCTTTTCCCTGGGGACCTCCTGAGCGTTCTTTAAGATTCAGCTCAGCCATCACTTTCTCTGGAAGCCTTCCTGACCTCCTTGTCTGGGCAAGCTGTTGCCTCTGGGCTCTCCTAACTTCTTGCACTTCCCTATCTCAAAGGACTCCACAGACCTGGGAGCCTAAAGCAGAGGTTCTCAAAGTGGGGTGCACGAGATGATCCACTGGGGCTTGGAAAGAAATATTTCTCTGTATTTTTTTAATCTCACCTTATTTTGAAGCTAGATGGCCTGCCTTTTTTTTGTTTTTTTTGTATTAGGGATTGAACCCAGTGGCTTTCTACCTCTGAGCTACACACTCCAGCCCTATTTTTATTTTCTATTTTGAAACAGGGTCTCACTCAGTTGCTGAGGGTCTTGCTAAGTTGCTGAGGCTGCCCTTGAACCTGTGAGCCTCCTGTCTCTTCCTCTCAAATACTGGGATTACAGGCATGCAACATCATGCCTGGCTAAGATGGCCTACTTTTTTATTTATTTATTTTTTGCGGTACTGGGGATTGAACCCAGGGGCATTCTCCCTCAAGCTACACCCCCAGCCCTATTTTTTTATTCTTTATTTTGAAACAGGGTCTCACTAAGTTGCAGAGGGCCTCAATAAGTAGCTGAGGCTGGCCGTGAACCTGGATCCTCCAGTCTCAGCCTTCCAAGTACTGGGATTACAAGTGTGCGCCACCACGCCTGGCTTTAAAATGGCCTACTTTTAAACCAGGTGGCTTTAATATGTTACTTAACCTCTCTGTACCTCAATTTCCCGTTCTGTGATATGGAATAGCATTATATCCTTACTCAAAGGATTTCATGAGAATTAAATGAGTTAATATGTCTGAATCACTGAGAGGACCTAATAATGCATTAAAAATGTTTGGAGACCAGGTTTGTCTGATCCATCTCTGCATTACTGGAGCAGAGTGCTGATCCAGCTGAGAAAGGGTTCTGTTAGGAACCTGTGTACACAGAATACTTGCAAGCCAAATTTTGATGGATGCGGAACCAGAGAGAACCAAGATCTGGTTCAGGCTCTGTTGTTTATTTCTATATGACATTGGGCGGGGCACTTGGCCTTTTGGGGGGACTTTTTAGTTTCCCTCTTCTTTAAAATGCCAGGCCTTAAATAGACAAAGGCTAAGGGAAACTATAGTACAATTCCAGGCTGGATTTAGGGCGAGGGGCGCCCTCTTGTGTCCTAATGGTGTCTTTCTCTTTCTGTACACTTTCACCTTCATTCCTCCTCTTCAGGGCAGATGCTGTGGCGGTGGAAGTCCTTACCTGTCCCGGCAAAGCTGCCTTTCCAGCTTCAGATCCTGCACTCTCTCAAATGTCTTCAGCCCATCCAGCACCCCATAGGGCTGCTCTATCTACCTCCAACCCCTCCACTCCTTCTGCCTGTGGTCTCTTCCTTACGAAGTGTCAGACAGGGAGATCTTTGGAGTGACATGCCCAGGGGTTCAAACATACTGCCTTTCTGATCATGATCTATGCCCCCATCCCCTCTTTGTAAATTGGGGTAACTGTACCAACTTCACAGGGCTGTTGAGAGACTTCAGCAACAATGAGTGTTAATAGGTTGCTTTTATATAGACTGAGCAAAATCACACAAGACATTTCTGTAAGTAAGTTCAAACATGGTTCACAGAGGATATGGGATTTGAACTGGTTCCTTAAAACTGAGCTATAGAATTGCCTAATTTAACACTAGCCAATATGTCAGTGAGCCCCTACCATATGTTAGGTACTGTCAATTTGCCCAATGTCTTGTAGCCATTAATACAAATAGTAGTAGCCAGTGGTTATTAAACTGTGTGCCACACGTGACAAGCTCTTTACATACTTTCTCCCATTTATTCCTCTCAACAACCCTATTAGAAAGATACTATCATTAGTATTCCCACTTTCCAGATTAGTAAACTGAGGCATAAAGAGGATAAGCAATGTGCCCAAGGTTTCACAACTCATGAGTGGCAAGGTGTGCATCCTGCATTTGAAAGGAAGAAGTTTCAGATGCAAGCAGCTGGACTCCAGAGGGGCTGCTTTGCCTACATCATTTCATTTAATCTGAAGAACACCCTGTGAAATAGGTTCTGTTTTATTACCTGCATTTTGTAGATGACACAACAACCAAAACACCCCACAAAACCTGAAGTCTCTAACAATGCAATAATTTGTTCGAGCCACACAATTAGGAAGTAGCTGGATCCTATGTCTAACTACAAAACCTCTACTCTCAACCCCTTATTAGATTTCTCAGACCCCAAACTACTCACAATGATACAAAGCCACTACATTTTATATTAAGATTATTCTGTAATGATGGTTAACATCGTTCCAACACCCACGAAATGCCAAGCGCTGTACAGACTAATTTACATAATAATGACTAACATTCGTTGTGCATTATTAGGACCCGGGCCCCGAGCTAATCCTTTAATGTGTATTGTCTCATTGACGCTTCTCATAAATTCGGTGAAAAAGATGCTATTATTGTCCTCATTTCATAGGTGAAGGAGAGGTTCAAAATTCATCCAGAGCCACGCAACTTAGTCATGAGCTGGAAACTGAACCTACAACTCTCTCCTGCTCACAAGTCTGGTCATCTCTAGTCACCCTCTTTCCATATTTCATATTGTTTTTGGTTTGAGCTCTTCAGCCTCCTTCAACAGGCCACGCCCCCTTGTGCCGAAGTGCCCGCCCACTAAGCGGTGCCGTTAGCACGGAGCCAACGGAAAGGGTCGGGATCGCGGCAGGTCCCGCCCTCAGGCGTTGAACCTGTTCCGATTTATTCCGGTGAGAAGATGACACATCTATTGGCTGACCTCTGACAAGCTGTAGGCGCTCGCGCGGTGCCTTCTGGGAGTTGTAGTCCGAGACGGTCCCTTCCTGGGGTGGCGCCGTCCGGACTCCGCGTCCCAGCATTCCCCGCGCGAGCCAAGGAGCACTTCCGCCCTGTTGTGAAGTGGGTGTCTCGGTGGGTGAGTCCGGGTGGCGGGGCGGGGGCAGCTGAGACTCAGGCACTGGGCTGGAGACTTAGGAGGTGGTGGTGTCACGGGGGGCCCGGGAAGGTGAGAGGGGAGAAGGAAGCGTATAGGTGGTGGCGGAGGGTGAGGGCCGGTCAGAGGATGCCGCGTCCGGGGATGGGACGGGTCATAGAGGGGTCGGGGATGGGGAGGGAGACAGAGGGCCCTGGGAGCGAGTCGGGTCTTAGAAATGTCTGTAAGCGAGGCGGCAGAGAAAGGTTTCGGAGGTGGGAGGGTCACCTAAGGGTCCGGAGATCACAGAGGGCAGGACAGAGGGTACTGGGGCCCTGGCAAGAAGTGAAGATAAGGGGCTCAGAGCTGGGACCCCGACTTTACAAATAGTGTTTCATTCTCTACCTACCCGTCTAGAATAAACATAGACATTTGATATCCTCTATTAGACGTTACCCCTAGAATCTAGTGGGTGGAACAGGCTATTGTGTCCTGCCCCAAACCTGCGCATCTTTTTTTATGCCTGCTGGAAGTGAAAGGCATCATCATCCACTTTACCCGCCTATCTACTTAACTTTACCCGCTGATTCCTCTCGTATTCTTCCACGCCCACGGATGTTCAGATCTTTCACTTTCTTTAATATCTTGAATCTGTCCTTGCCAGGGTTTTTGCAGGCGCCTTTACCCTTTCCCAGCAGGGGCAAACACATGGCAGCTGGTGTGATTTATTTAACCCACAAATCTGATTACACTCTCTCCTGCTTAAAAACTGTCACTGGCCCTCATCACATGTTGAATTAAATCTGAACATCTTAGCCTGATAGTCTAGACCCTTCATTAACTCCCTCTGCAGCCTAATCTTCAGGTACCCCACACTGCAGGGCTGTCAAGGTTTTCCCATTTCTTGGGTAGACCATTTGGTTTTCCACCATTAGATACTGTTCTCTCTGCTTAGAATATTAGTACCTCCCGCCCCCAATTCTGTCAAGAGAACCACTTTCTTCAAGAACCAACTCAACTGTGACTTTGTTCAGTTCCCTTAAGCAGACTGTCATCTCCAGCCTCCAGCTCCCATAACTCCTCTTACTATATTTACTACATTAATTAGCATAATTATTCGTGATTTTTTTTTGTCTCTTCCGCTAGACTGAGCATCTCCAGGACAGAAGCAGTGTCTGAGTCATCTCAGTTTCCCCATTGTCCAGCCTAGAGCAGTAAACTCTTGACGTAATCAAGTAAATCACTAAATGCTTGGTGAATGTGTAAATAGAACCATCAGAGTAAGCTTTGTTATACGAGGCTTGAAGACTGCTGCTTCCAGTGGATTTCCAGGGGCATGCGCTTTAGTCTTCCCCTGCCTATCAGGGTTGTCTGTTAGAAGCTGAGGCTTATTCAGTGCCCATGGGAATGTAAGCCAGAGGTGGCAAATACGTGGATTGTGTGCTGCCAATTCCCTTTCCTGGCAGTCATGGCTGAGTGGTTACAACACACACACGGGACTCATAGTCCTCAGCATGCTACTCTAGGCACCCACATCCAGTTGATTAAAGTTGGTGCTTTAAATAAAACCTGCTTGTCTCTGGTTTAAGTCCTTAAGTATGAGATCAGCCTCCTTCAAGTTCTAGCTTGGATCATTAACCTAATGGGCAGGCAGCCTTTGGGAGATTCCAGTTTCTTTCTGTTTGGAGGTCACAGACTAAACCTTTCCCCTGGGTCTGGGGAGAATCTGCTCTTCCCACCCTAGTGTTCTGTAGGTGGGCTCCTCATGTCCACATCCATACTCACTGTCTCAGGAGCCAAGGTGCTTCTCAGCTTCCCTCTGTTTGTAAAGGGATCCTGATTTTGATGGCCATCAGCACCTTTGCCTCATTGCTTGGGGGAGTCTGTACCTTTTCTAGGTCTTCCTGGATATTGGAAGAGACCTTTGAGGTCATTTAGCTGAAAGGTGGCACATGGTAGCCCCCTGAATGAAGTCCACTGTCATGCTTTTATTTAATCTTCATGGTGTTTGAAACAATTTTGAGTTGGATGCCAACATTTAAAAATTCAGAATTTCTAGCTTCTCTTGGAAAAAATGATAGGTTTGGGAACACTCCGGGCCTATGTGAGTCACAGTGCCCACACAGTTCACTACATTCATTAACTCATTTGCATTGCCAGGCCCCTATAGCCATTAAAACTCAGCCACTGGCTCTAGTTTCCCTGCCTCCTTGCTCAACCATCATCATACTTAGGGAGCTGGGGCAACTGCCAAGTGTGGCCAGGCTGTAAGCTGCAGCCTAGATAGGCAGTTGCAGGAGCTCCTTGACCTGCCTGAAGTCACACAGTTGAGAGGTAGAGGAGTGAAATGAGAACCCCAGTCTGTTCATTCCTGCTTTATGTTCTTTCCCCTCCCCTGTACCATATTCTCAGGAGTATGGATGACTTGCAGACAGAGGAGGCTATGCGATGGGGTTAAAAGTGATCAAAAGAAATGGATCTGAGCCTAAATGCTAACTCTGTCACTTGCTAGTTGTATAATGTTAAGTGAATCTCCTTTGTAGAAGCTGTTTTGCTATATGTGATTGAGGATATAGTGGAGTTCTACCTTATTGGATAATGACATTCTGAAGTCAGCACAGAAGGTGAAAGTCACATTTAGCCAAAAGTCACAGCTTGGAAAATCCTTTGGCAAGAAGCCATTTCAGAAGTCAGCACTCTGTTTTTCAGTAAGCTAACCAGCACTGCTGGGTTTTCTTGTGTGAACATTAGCGGAAAGAATTGGCTTGTATTAGGGATCGTGCTGTATGAAAGACTCTCACACGCAGGAAAGGGGCTCGAGGGAACCGAGACCAGCCCTGGGAGTAGCACAGGCATGAGTACCGTCACCACGTGTGCACTCTGGAACAGACACACGGTGCATGGAACTGGCTGTGCCATTTAAATTACGCTCTTTTTCTGGTCTTTGTATGTTGTGGAAGTGACAGGTCAGTGAAATGCAACTCAACACTAATGATACTCCACTGGCTTGCCTGGGGGAGAGAATATGAACACAGAGCACGTAGCACTGCGCCAGCTCTCAGTAAATGATTACTCTTGGAGGTTGTTGATCCTAATGAGGCCTGGATATTCCTGGGAGCTCATCCATTTTCTCTTGGTCGTCTCAGTGGGAGTCACCCTGCTCTTGCCTGTGTTGATCTCCTTCTCCCTACAATAGGCTGCTAACCATACTTGTCTAAGAAAGGAGTGGAAAAGGTTGCTATATGGATCTGGGGCTTTCTGATTACCATTTTCTTTGCTCTTTTTTTTTTTTTGGTACTGGGGATTGAACCCAGGGGTGTTCTACCTCTAAGCCACACACCCCCAGCCCCTTTAAAAATTTCTTTGTTTAATTTTGAAACAGGGTCTCATTCAGTTGCTGAGGGTTTCACTAAATTGCTGAGGCTGGCCTGGAACCTGCGATCCTCCTGGCTCATCCTCCCAAGTACTGGGATTACAGGCGTGTGCCACTGTACCCGACTTTCTGATTTCTATTTGAAACTAACCTTTGGGAATTTCAAGTCTTCACAGAAGAGGATACCCATTATCTGAGACTCTGGGCTTTGGGCTTGGGGGGACTGCTAATTGCTTGTTTGTTGTAATGTCCTCTTTATGCAGGAACACAGATGTCTTTGCCTGCTTATTCACTCTCTCACTAGACTGTAGCTTTCATGAAGGCAGGGACTGTCTGTCCTGGCTACTGGTGGATCTCTAGCTCTAGTACAGTACAGGGTACATACTGTGCTGTATGACTGGTGAATGACTGGTGAATTAGTCCTTGTGTGAGAGCGAAAGAAATGTGTTTAAACTAGTGCATCAGTAAAACTAATGCAGTAAAAAAGAAAAGAAAAAAAGGTTAATTCTTTAGTTTTAAAATAAATTACAGAACTTTCATAGCCAATTCAGGTATGCGTGTGTGTGTATGTGTGTGTGTGTGTGTGTGTGTGTGTGTATGTGTATGTGTGTTGCTAGGGATCAAACCGAGGGCCTCACACATGCTAGGCATGTGCTTTACCACTGAACTATATCCCCAGCTCAGATTTACTATTTTAATAAGAGAGAACAAAACTTTTTAATGGCCCTGCTATTTTTAGATGCTGAGTTGGGTGCTGTGGATACTGAATTGAGTAAGATATGTACTGGACCTAGTAATACAGTCTACTGGGGCTATCAGGTAACTATAATAGTGTGGGTTAACGTGTATCTTAAGAGGTATATGTACCAGCTACTTTGGGAACAGAGGATCCAGGAGAGCAGCAATTGGGGTGGGGCATGAAAGGGTATGTCAAGGAACTCTTATCAAAGGAGGCGACATTTGGGTTGGTAACTGAAGGATGAGCAAGATATTACTGGGTAGCCATGTCTCTTCCTAATAGACCCAGTCTCTTCCTAAGTATGTGGAGGTCTTTAAGACAAGCCTTTATTTAAAAAAAAATTTTTTTTTAATCATGCTTGCCTTATTTCCATATAGTCCAGGAGATGGCCTCTACGGAATGAGGAGTTCAGGAGATGAGTAAGTGTGCAGGAGAACACGATGAATTCAGTTTTTGACCCATTGACTTTCCAGTGCCTAAGGGACACTCAAGTGGAAATGTCGTGTAGATATTTGGATGTTGAGGTCTAGAGGCCTGGAGATAGTCCTGGCTGGAGTTATGAGAGTCATCAGTTTAGAGATGGTGAACAATGCCAAACGAATGGGGTGACCAACGGGGAGTGTAGAGTGAGAGAGGGATTTTGCAAGGAGAACATATTTAGAGGAACACCAAATTTTAAGGCCCGGAAGGAAAGGCCTTCTGGAGGGGGTAACATTTGCACTCCCAACTTGAAGGAAGACTAGACTTTGGACATGTGTATAGGGGAAAAAGACTATGCCAGGGCCAGGTCATGGAGGCCTGGGTTGCTAGGCTAAGGGGTTAAGACGTATCCCAAAGGGTTTAACAGAGTTTGCCAGCTGCTGACTTTGGTGCCAGATTGTGGTCTCATTTTCTGCCTATGGAAAAGGAGCATCTCTTAGTGCCCCTATGCCTTGCAAGGTGGTGGAAGGTATGGGGGAAGTGAGGAACGTGGTGCTCCTGGGTCCTCCAGCTCACTCAGTTCTTTATCTTTCTGTCTTCACAGCCTTGGGGAATGGTCCCTCTCCCAGGAGTCCCTTGAAGGACGTGCCGTAGATGCAGGAAGTCATTGGACAAGGACAGCCCAGCTGATGTGAGGCATCCAGGCCAGATGATGGCTGTGGCCTTGGAATCTGAGGCCCGGGCTTCTCCTCCACCAGAGCCTGAAGACCTCCTGATTGTGAAATTGGAGGAGGACTCGTGGGGATCAGAATCCAAATCTCAGGAGAAGGACCATGACCCTGTCCCTGGCCCTGAGGCCTCCCGCCAGCGCTTCAGGCAGTTCCAATACAGGGATGCAGCTGGACCCCATGAGGCCTTCAGCCAGCTCTGGGCTCTCTGTTGTCGGTGGCTGAGGCCAGAGATCCGCCTCAAAGAACAGATCCTGGAGCTCCTGGTGCTGGAGCAGTTCCTGACTATCTTACCCAGGGAGGTGCAGAGCTGGGTGCAGGCACGCCATCCTGAGAGCGGGGAGGAGGCGGTGGCCTTGGTGGAGGATTGGCACCGAGAAGCCCAGGCTGTGGGACAGCGGGTGAGGCAAATAGTCTGGTCTCCAAGAAAACAGTTGGGCAAGGCAGCAGGGAGGTGACTAGGCTAATAATTGCCCCAATCATAAAAATTAACAGTACTTATCAAGCAACTGACATTTACTGAGTACTGCTATATAGCAGGTTTTGTTCTAATTGCTTTACATATATTGATTCACTTGATCCTGTCAACAATTTAATGAGATAGATACTGTTTTCCTAATTTAACCAATGAAGAAACAGAGCAGAGAAAAGAGGTAATTTGCTCAGAGTGACATAGCTACTAGATGGTAGAATCAAGATTTGAACTTGGGTGGTCTGACTGTAAAATCTGCATCCCTAACCACTACTCCAAACTGCTTCCCACTGCCATTCTCATAAAATAGTTGATCTTAGCCTGGCGTGGTGGCGTATGCTTGTAATCCAAGGGAGGCTGAGACTGGAGGATCCGGGTTCGTGGCCAGCCTCAGCTACTTAGTGAGGCCCTCTGCAACTTAGTGAGACCCTGTTTCAAAATAAAGAATAAAAATAGGGCTGGGGGTGTAGCTCGGAACTAGACTGCCCCTGGGTTCAATCCCCAGTACCACAAAAAATAAATAAATAAAATAGTTGATCTTTATTGTGTTTTATGCTTAACATAATCTTTTTATATATGTGATCTCTTGAGATACGTATAACAGTAATGTAAGTAAACAAAAATAGTGTTATTGACCCCATTTTATAGATTAAACTAAGGCCCCAAAGTCAGATGATTCACAAAGATCACTCAGTGAGTGAATCAGAGCCTAAACCCAGATCCTTAGGTTCCAAAGTCCTTGTTTTTTCCACTCCAGACAGATGCTTCATCTGCAAACCATGGGAATTAAAATACCTTTCAGTCATGAGGCTCAGATGGGGTATTTTGTGAGTACTCATTGTGTGTCAGACACTGTTCTAAGCTTTTGTCATGTGTCCCTCATCTAATCCACCCAGCAGTCCAATAAGGTAGGTACTGTTATCATTGCTGTTTTCTAAATGGGTGAACGGAGGAGAGGTAAGTAACTTGTCCATATTTTTATAGCTTAAATGGTAGTCGAGAAAAGGGAAATGAGAGTATCGTGAATTTAACATTCATATTTTCAACAGTTTGCAGCAACCCTGAAGACCTATGACATAATACATAAGTTTGCTATGATGCAGATTTTGAATCCTGCTTCAAAGCTGGTGTATATAGAATAGGTCCTTTGGTTGGCTGTGAGCTGAGCCAGTCATCCAGAACCCTCACCTGGACATTGTCCTCTCTACTTGTTACAGTCAGAAATTCTTATGATGTTATACTAACCACATTTTGCTGGGGGAAGTTCTAGGCTTGAGAACATATCCTTCAGATGGCAGGGGTTTTCTGTATACTTAAACTATAAAGGTCTATACAGACGTGAGCTTAGGGAAAGGAGGGGTTAAGGTCTGTGGCTTTGCTTTTTGGACTCCTTTACAAACCGATTGAAGATACGGAAAGAATATTTAAAATGATCAAAGTATGAGAGAGTGTGCCTTGTTTTAATATGCCCCTCATCCCCCATATTATTTCTTTTAAAGAAACCAGCTATTTGTCTTAATGGCAGTGAAGAAACAAATTGAAGTCTTAGGACTTCAGAGCTGGAAGATGAAGAACTTGAGACCCAGAGATAAGAATTGACTCAAATCAAGGTCTTTTTGATTCTTCATCTGTAAAATGAGAGGGTTGAACTAGACCAAAGGTTCTCAAATTTTGCCTCTGTGAGCTGACCAAAGGTTGAACTACTTCTAAAATTGAGAAAAAATAAGGTAATGGAATCTTCTCTATTATGTATTCTTTTTTCCTGTGACTTTTATTTTTATTTTTTTAGCTTTTCTCTTGCTCCTGAGTGCTTACAAATTTCAAAACAAATGGATACATAGGAAGGGAGCTTGTTCTTTTCAGGCACATATGTTGTAGCTTGTGATCCTATGTTACAAGGTATGTGACTTAGTTGTTCTCTCTGCAGGTACATTTTTTCCAAGTCTTAATAATGGGTGAGATATATTTGTTAAAGTGAACCATCATCTGAAAAAGTTTGGTGCCTACAGGGCTAAATGGTCTCCCAGATATTTTCCTAAAAGGAGTCCAGCTTTGTTATTATATGAACTTTAGCTTATTTGATCTGTCATTACCATGTTGTAGAACCCCACTCTTCATCAGGTGCATAGGTATTTTTAAAAAGTAGACGTTATTTTGTAGAACAGTTTTAGGTTCATGGCAAAACTAAGCAGAAGGTACCAAGTTCCCATGTTCCCCCTGGCCCCTCTTTGGTCTCCCACACTCTCAAAATCTCCCATCCCACCGGAGTGGTCATTTGTTCCCATCATCCAGGTTATCAAATATGTGGCCATAGTGTTCTTTATAATATTTCTTTATTATCCTTTTAATGTTCATGGGATCTGTAGTGATGTCCTCTCTTTCATTTCTGATATTAGTAACTTGTATCTTCTATTTTTATTTTCTTAGTCTGATCAGAAACTTATTAATATTACTGATGTTTTCAAAGAACCAACTTTTGATTTTGTAGATTTTCTCTTTATTTCCTATTTGCAATTTCATTTATTTCTACTCTAATTTTTAGTATTTATTTTCTTCTGCTTACTTTGGGCTTAATTTGCTTTCCTTTTTCTAGTTTCCTAAGGTGGAAGCTTAGATTATTGATGAAAGATTATTGATCTTTCTTTTTTTCCTGATATATGTATTCCGCGCTATAAATTTTCCTCTAAGCACTACTTTTGCTGCATTCCACAACTTCTTGTAAGTTGTATTTTCATTTCATTTAGTTCAAAATATTTTAAAATTCTTGAGTTTTTTTTCCCTTGATCCATGTATTTTTGGATATATATTGTTTAGTCTCCAAGTATTTTGGGATTTCCCAACTTTCTGTTACTGATTTCTATTTTAATTCCATTGTGGTCTGAGAGCAAATGTTGTGTGATTCTGCTTTTTAAAACTTGTTAAGATGTGTTTTATGACTCAGAATGTTGTCTGTCTTGGCAAATAAATGTTTCATGTGAGCTAAAGGAGAATGTGTATTCTGCTGTTGTTGGATAAAGTACTTTTTAGATATCTATCATATCTCTTTTGTTTTATCCCATTTGTGTGTCTTACTCCCCTCATAGTGCTGTTTAGTTCAACTGTATCTTTACCAATTTTCTCCTTGCTAGTTTTTCCATTTCTAATAGAGGGGCTTTAAAGTCTCTGACTATTTAATAGTGGATTAATCTGATTGTCCTTACAGTTCTGTCAGTTTTCACCTCACATTTTGATGCTCTGTTGTTAGGAGCCTTCAGGAGTAAGAGTATGAATATCCTTATGTGTATTAAGGATTTTGGTCTTTGTGCCATGCTAGTCTTTATCCTTGATAACTTTACTTGCTCTGAAGTCTGCTGTGTCTGAATTAATATAGCTTCCCTTACTTCCTTTACTTCGATTAGTAATATGTTGGTATTTCTCCCTCCCTTTGCTTTTTATCTATGTGTGTCTTTATACTTAAAGTGGATTTCTTGTAGACACCATATAGTTGGGTCTTATATTTTGATGTGCTATGACAATCTCTGCCTTTTAAAACAGTGACATTTAAAATGATTATTTACATAGTTAGGTTAATATTTTATTTTATTTTATTTATTTATTTTTTTGTGTGTGGTACTGGGGATCAAACTCAGGGGCCTTCTACCTCTGGGCTACACCCCAAGACCTATTTTATTTTTTATTTGGAAACAGGGTCTCACTAAGTTGCTGAGAGCCTCACTAAGTTGCTGAGGCTGGCTTCGAACCTGTGATCCTCCTGTCTCCACCTCCAAAGTACTGGGATTACAAGCGTGAGCCACCATGCCCGGCTAGGTTAATATTTTAAAAATTCGTATCTGATTGGTTCTGATGTTTATTCTCTTTAGATTGACTGTATTTTTTGCCTTTTAGTATGCCTTGTACTTTTTGTTAAAAGGTGAACATGATGTACTGGGTAAAAGGAACTATGGTAAATAGGCCTTTTCTAATGTAGTGGTAAAATGTGGGGGTGGGGTGAGGAAGCATTCTATAGTTTTATGATTAGATCTCAGTCCTGTGGGGAACCTGTGTCCTGGACTCTAAACTTCATCAGTGCTTTTCAGTCCCCCCTCCCTGAGATGGGAGAGATGTCTAGAGGGCCTGCAGTTGGGTGTTTCTTATCCCCCATGTGGAACAGTACAGGGAGCTAGAGTGTAGTATTTCCTCTCTGCAAGTTAGGTTGGACTCTGATAAAATAGTTTTTCCTGAGGGCAGGCCTTGTTAAGAAGAATAAACTGGGCATGGTGGCACATGCCTGTAATCCCAGTACTTGAGAGTATGAGACAGGAGGATTGCGGGTTCTAGGACAGTTTCAGCAAGTAGTGAGACTCTCATCAACTTTCTGAGACCTGTTTCAAAGTAAAAAATAAAATAGAGCTGGAGGTGTAGCTTGGAGGTAGAATGCCTCTGGGTTCAATCCCCAGTACCACACACACACACAAAATAACAAATAACAGAGTGCACTGGCATATTTCAGAATGGTTCTTCCTTGTCCCCTGCCTCTGATTTTCATTCTGAGGACCTGGTAGAGCTCTTGGAGGTAAAACTCATAGAAGTATGCATTCTTCCTCTACCCCCATGGCTGGGTCTCCTGGAGCTTTGTGTGTGTGTGTGTGTGTGTGTGTGTGTGTGTGTGTGTGTGTGAGTGACTGGAGATTGACCCAGGAGCATTCTACCTCTGAGCTACACCCTTGGCCCCATTTTATTTTGAAACTCACTAAGTTGCTGAGGGCCTTACTAAATTGCTGAGGCTGGCTTTGAACCTGCGATCCACCTGACTCAGCCTCCCAAGTACTGGGATTATAGGAGCTTTTTTTTTTTTTTTTGGTACTGGAGATCGAACCCAGGGGCATTCTACTTCTGGGCGTACCCCAGCCCTATTTTTTTATTCTTTATTTTGAAACAGGGTCTCACTAAATTACATAGGGCCTCACTAAGTAGCTGAGGCTGGCTGCCAGCCCAGATCCTCTGGTCTCAGCCTCCCAAGTACTGGAATTACAAGCATGCACCACCACGCCCGGCTCCTCCTGGAGCTGGAGCTTTTAACTTGCAGAGTTGTCCACACTGAGCCTTCAACAATTCACCAAATATAGTTTAGTCTTTCCTACCCTGGCACTGGTTCCTCCAGAGATTTCTGCTCTGATAAGTTGTGATTCTCTGAATCCACCTGTCTTATTTTTCCAGTTTTGAGGACAGCAGTATGTCTTGTAATTACACTTCTCTGAAGGGCCTAAGAAGAGTTTTTTTCAGTTTGATTTTTCAGTTTGTTCAGCGTATTACTGTCTTTAAGATGAAGTGGCAACTTCTAAGTTCCTTACTTGCTGGACTGGAAACAGGAGGTCTGTTTTGCCTCCTCATTGTCATTTAAATCTACTTTTTTCTGTGTCTACAGTTACCATCCATGGAATCACAATCTTTGCTTAGGGATGGTAATAGTTGGAGAAGCTGGGGCTGAGAGCAGAGATTGTTGAGTCTAGGCACATCGTTCCACTATAGACTATAACTACTTCAAAGGCGAACAGCCTATTTCTGTGCTTATGAGTTTTTAATGTCACAAAAATTTTATCTAATTTTTCTCTTTATGAATCAAAAGTGTTTAGCACAGTGGCAGACTTGTGGAAACAGTTGTATAAGCCTCCCAGAATTGAGCAAAACAGTACTCATTTGGTGACATAAATGCTGGTCTGTTTACTGAAGTCAGTCTGATGGCTTTCATCTCATGATACTTGAAGGCCTCTTTGGATCTAAAAATAGCCTACTCACCCCTGGACCACAGTCATACTCAAAACAACCTTCCATGCCTACTGAAGTGGGCCTTATTGAACTGACGATGGACTCTGTGTGTGTAGGAACTGGAGTTGTGTGCAGAAGAGACCAGGTCCTTGAAGGCGGTGCAAGAATCACAGAGTTTCCAGCTGCAGCCAGCAGATCACTGGCCAGAGGGACAGGCCCAGAAGCAGTGGGTGAAGAACACATGCCCCGATCTTCCCAAGCACTTAAATACCAAGGTGGCACCACGGCCCTTGAAAGAGAGTGGTGAGTACCAGGATCTCGGAACACCAGGGAACGAAGCCTTTTCCCTCAAGTGAGAGGGTTGGGGGTAAGGAAGGGTACAGGGGGAGGAAGGATATGCAGAATTCAAGGCAAGGGACAGGAGAGTGTCTGGTGGACACACTTACTGAGAAGTAAGGTGAGAAAGCACTGTGAAAGAGGAGGAAGCTCTGTGATGCCCGCCTGCCCCACTGTGGAGTCATGCCGCAGGTTCAGGCTGGAATTGGGGTGGCTGGTAATCATAGGCGTTCAGGGCTGGTGTCTCACGCGTGGCACATCACCCAAAGCAGCTTAGGAGCTCCATACTCCAGAAGGGAAGGATGGAAGGAAGGGAAAATCTGCATTGACCACAGGGATGGCCTCAGTTTGAACTATGCATCGTCTTTGGAAAGCTGGATCTCAGAGGGAGGTGGATTTCTGGGTACCAGAGCTTAGGTTTCAGAGACTTCTTCTTTTCCTCAGCTGTCCTTACTCCCCGAGTTCCTACTGTCCCAAAGATGGGGAGTGTTGGAGATTGGGAGATGACCGCTGAGTCCCAGGTAAGCTGCCATTTGTTCTGTTCTTGCTGTCATTACTACTGCTGTGCTCTTGCCCCAGGCTCCTCCTTTCTCCGTGACCTCCCTCCAGCAGGGCACGAGGCACAGGGTGTTAGCCTTTGCCCCCACCTCCAGTCTGCTGGGCTCTCCTCAGTCATGCTGCTGTGCCGTGTGCGATGCTGGCCCACATATGGTACCCTGCATTCCCCAGATCTTTCCTGGGGCCTGGTAGGACTTCCAGGCTATTTTCAGGGATCAGTGATATTTGAGGTTCTTCTCTTGTGCATCTCACAGGAAGCTGTGGGCCCTGGCAAACATGCTGAGAAAGAGTTCTGCAAGGACCCCTCAGGAGATGACTGTGGGAACAGTGTGTGCCCGGGTAAGGAAAAACATGCCCTTCCCCAGGGCACAAAATGTCAGGTTTCTGGTACTCTCAGTTCCCAAAGAGTGATCCACCACTCCCGTAAGAAGCATAGCTCTGCAGCCTCTGGAATTGCAGAGGTGGGAAGAAGACTTGCTCTCTGTAGCCAGCACTGTTGTGGCAGGGAGGGAGTCTGCCTGAATTGCAGCTGGCAGCATGACTTGCAAGAGCTTGCCCTCTTGGTGCTCATTTCCTTCATCACCTCAGTATGCTCACCTGCGTCAGGGATCCGATCTTTTCCACACCAGTTGAGATCTGCATCTCAGGTCAGACGCCAGTGAACTAATCCCGTGAGACCAATGTATTAAACCACAATGAGAAATAAGTATCAAAGGCTTCAAAACACTGGGGGCCCATGTGAGCAGTGTAGACTCTGTTCTCTGTAGGCACAGCTGCATGGGAAGCCAAATAATAGCGAGCCATTTCCCTGGGGAGCTTGGGTCACTAGAAGGGAGTTAGATACTGGAGGGGAGAAACGGAGACTGTGACAGGTCTGACTTATGGTAAGGTTAGATACTAGGAGCTTGTTGGCTACTTGCTTGACAGCAGAACCCCTTTATTATACATGAATCCAAGGGAAATAGTGTTTAAAGGAACCAACTTTGGGAAATGTTCAATTAGAGTATTCTTAAGCCTCTTAGATCTAAACTCCTTTTCATCTAGATTTCTTCAAATATTTAGTTTAATTAAAGGCTTTCTGTTTTGTTAAGGCTGGGAGCTGTTGGGACAGTAGTCCTTTAAACATAGCTGTTTGAAAAAATATGGATATTTATTTTCTCACATTATTAGAAATCCAGAGGAGGAAGTGCTCCAACCACAGTATAGATTAACTCATCAGTGCCCTAATGGACCCACATCCTTTCTCTCTGGCATCCTCAGGATTAGCTTCGTATTAATGCTGTTTTGTCCCATGGTCAAAAGAGAGATGATAGACAATGGAGATCACAAGTTTCCAAGCAAGAGAGAGACTTGCACCACATACACAGACACACACACAGACTCCTGTCCTCCAGCAATGGAATTCAGTCTGATTGGGCCAATTTAGGTCCTGTGCCCATCTGTGGACCAGTAATAGTTCCTCATTTGTACGATATATTTAACAACAACAAGAAAATAACTGAATGAAGCAAACAGGTCATTTCCTGTTTCTGGCTAGGGTGTGTTACTTCTAATTTCCTCTCCCCAACCCTTTAGACATCTTAAGGAATTAGTCTGAGAATCTCTCCTCAGCCTCTCACAGGGAAAGGATATAAGTTCCAGGCAAATACTTCATTCAACAGTCATTTCTACTCAGTCATTTCTCTGTTTCCTTTTTTATAGGAGTTCCTGTTTCAAAACAAAGTATTGCCTCCCAGAAAGAGAAAGGACCAGAATTTTGGGGTCTAAGCCTTATAAATTCTGGGAAAAAGAACACTGCCGATTATCGCATGGATAATGAACAAACAAAACCAGCTCAGGCATCGGCCTGGAGGGACTCTAGGGCCTGGGAAGAACACCACCAGTGGGATGTGGAGGACATGAAGGTGTCAGGTGTGCACTGGGGCTATGAGGAGACCAAGACCTTCCTGGCAATTTTGAGTGAGTCTCCTTTCTCTGAAAAGCTCCGGACTTGTCACCAGAACCGCCAGGTATACCGGGCTATTGCAGAGCGGCTAAGGGCACGGGGCTTCCTGCGGACACTGGAGCAGTGTCGCTACAGGGTCAAAAACCTCCTCCGGAATTATCGGAAAGCCAAGAGCAGCCACCCTCCAGGGACCTGCCCCTTCTATGAGGAGCTGGAGGCCCTGGTTAGGGCTCGGACCACCACCAGAGCCACAGACGGCCCAGGAGAGGCTCTGGCACTGCCTAGGCTGGGGGATAGTGACGCAGAGATGGATGAGCAGGAGGAAGGGGGCTGGGAGCCTGTGGAAACAGTGGAAGACTGTAATGGTGCTGGCCTGGCCACTGACGAGTCTGCCCAGGGGCCCAGGATGGCAGGGGGCCCAGCCGTGCTCCAGAGTCGTATTGGTAAGAACATGGGGGTGTGACCAGATCCAGATTCCAGCCTTCCCACCAGCCAGGCTGCTGTTCCTGAGGTCAGGGTTCAGACTGCAGGTCTGGACTGATGCTGCTAGAGCAAGGTATAAGTTCCTTGGGTCATCCTCAGACTCCCACTGTCTTCTCCCATGACCTGGTCTCCTTGCTCAAGTTTTCTTCTTTCTTTTTCCTTTTCTTCAGTACTATGGATTGAACCCAGGGGCATTCTGTCTCTGAGCTACATTCCCAGCCCTTTTAAAACATTTTTTATTTTGAAACAAGGTCTCACTAAGTTGCTGAGGCTGGCCTCAAACCTGTGGCCCTCTTGTCTTAGCCTCCCATGTACTGGATCACAGGCGTGTGCCACTACTCCAGGCTTCTTGCTCAAGTTTTCTTAGTTATAGAAGCAAACACTTCTAAAGTCTTCAGAGACCTTGAAGAGAGAATTCAGAATTTGCCAAAGTGTATCACTGGTAATATGGGGATGATCATAGGTGTCACATGAGTGAACTTTTAATTCTAATAGTTATGTGTTTCTCTTAATGTATATGAGCACATCAGCCTGTGATTTCACAGGGAGTAAATCTAGGCAAAGAAAGATATCAAGTGAGATATTGAACAGATAGAGCAAAAGTCATGACAGTGTAGACTTGAACAGTCAGTGTGTGGCAGTCAGACGCCCAGTCGTTGTAAAGGTGGAAACACTGAAGCCGGAGAGATGAAGCATCTTATCTAGAGACACAGAGGTGGGAGCAGAGCCAGTGGTTTCTGCCTGCTGGTTTCATGTGGTTTTCCCTTCTCCATGCTGCCTGCCTGGGCTGCATCATTTACCTGCAGAGGGGCTGAGACTAGACCACCTCCTTCTCATTCCTCCACAAGGGCGGAAAGGACATCCTCATTTGGACTCTGTTGCACTATTATTTGAAATCCATGTATGTCTCTGATCTTTAGGGATTCTTGTCTTTCATGTTTTGTTAAAGGAGAATTCATTAAGGAGGTAGAGGATATGTATCGACTGGATATAGGCAGAATCTCATGGATCCCAGCTACCAGTCAGCTGAAACCAAGGGAGTGGGTCCCCTGGTATAATTGATATACTATGGCCACCTAAGTTCTCTTTTTCACTAAGACTCAAAGTGTTAATAGGAACTCCTAGCGGGGGTGGCGCATGGTGCTCTGTTGAACTTTCCTAGCACACCCCTGAGAAAGCAAGGGTGTATTTCTAGGTACCTGGACAGTTTCTGAGATGCCATTGTTTAAAAGGGAAGGTGACCCCAATACCTGATGATGTAGGCAAATCTCCTTAAGTCTCATACCTCTGAACTCTTCACTCCTGACAGCAGGTGTGCACTGGGGCTACGAGGAGACCAAGGCCTTCCTGGCAATTCTCAGCGAGTCCCCATTCTCTGAAAAGCTTCGTACCTGTCACCAGAACAGCCAGGTGTACCGGGCCATTGCAGAGCGGCTATGTGCACTGGGCTTCCTGCGGACACTGGAGCAGTGTCGCTACAGATTCAAAAACCTCCTTCGAAGCTACCGGAAAGCTAAGAGCAGCCACCCACCAGGAACGTGCCCTTTCTATGAGGAGCTGGACTCATTGATGAGGGCCAGGACTGCAGTCAGGGCCGTGGAGACTGTCAGGGAGGCCACAGATCTCCCTCGGTCTGGGCAGAACAATACTAAGGCCGATGACCAGGAGGCCTGGGGTGAGATGGCAGATGAAGATACCATCAAACCATCAACCCCATGTCCTAAAACTCCAGACACGGGTAAGCGTGGAGTCACTGGATGTCCACAAATTCTGCAGGCATGTGGAAAGTGGGCAGCCAGGCCCCATGTCTTTTGTCTCTGAGCTAAAAGAGAGAATGGGATTAAATAGGAAAAGGATTTGTGTTTTGTCAGATTATTATCTCTGGTGTGATCTGTCCCCCACATGAGATAGTCAATATAGCTTTTACTGAGATACATTTGGACAGTTAGAGAATCAATTTAATCTTGTATGACACAGGATCTACTGAATGCACTAGAAGAAGAAAGAAGGTGTTCCTTATTGAATACTCAAATAGGCAAGTTAGCTGGGAAGACTGGCCAACTCTTGGGCTGGGCCTCATGGCTCCCTTTAGTGGGGTCACTATGTTCCAGATTTTGTTCTTCAGGTTTGCAGGTTTAGAAGTGTATTCATAGCCGGGCATGGTGGCGCACGCTTGTAATCCCAGCACTTGGGAGGCTGAGACTGGAGGATCTGGGTTTGTGGCCAGCCTCAGCTACTTAGTGAGGCCCTCCACAACTTAGTGAGACCTGTTTCAAAATAAAGAATTAAAAAAAAGTGCATTCATCCGCCAAAATTTGATCAACTTTGTGTTGGTCACATTTACAAGTTGTGAGAGAGAGATACAAATTCACAAGACACAAGATATAGATACATAAATAAATACTAATGCATGAACAAAAACTGTATTTCTGTCCATTCTTGCAGGTTTTGAGTTGAGGAATGAGGAGGAAGACCAGATTTTAGAGCAGGACATCTTTGAGCATTTGCCGGGAGTCCTATCAAAATGTACTACAGAGTCTGTTTACCAACCTCATGATTGGGGGGAAGACAGTGAAAATGAAAATGAGGGTGAAGGGGCATGGGAACACTCCACCCAGGAACGGTGGGAAGAGTGTTCTTCTGAGGAGGACTTGGAAAAACTCATCGACCATCAAGGCCTGTACCTTGCTGAGAAGTCCTACAAGTGTGACACGTGTGTGAAAAGCTTCAGTCAGATCTCCCACTTCATTGCCCACCAGCGGACCCACACAGGGGAGAAGCCCTACAAATGCCTTGAATGTGGGAAAAGCTTTAGTGACCGCTCCAACCTCAGTACCCATCAGAGAATCCACACTGGAGAGAAGCCCTACAGATGCCACGAATGTGGGAAAAGCTTTAGTGACCGCTCCAACCTCATTACCCATCAGAGAATCCACACAGGGGAAAAGCCCTATAAATGTGGGGAGTGTTGGAAAAGCTTCAACCAGAGCTCAAACCTTCTGAAACATCAGAGAATCCATTTGGGAGGAAGTCCCGACCAGTGTAGTGAGCCTGGGGAGAGCTTTGGCCAGAGCCCAGCTCTTAGTGCTCACTGGAGGAATTCCACAGAGGAGACGTCTGAGCAGCCGCAGAGTGTCAGTGTGAACTTGAGCTCTCCTGGGCTGCACGGCACCAACTCAGAGGAGAAACTGTATCAGTGCTCAGAATGTGGGAGACGCTTCTCGAAGAGCTCTGCCCTCATCAGTCACCAAAGAATCCACACGGGAGAGAGACCGTATGAATGCGCCGAGTGTGGGAAAAGCTTCAGTAAGAGCTCCACCCTGGCCAACCACCAGCGAACCCACACTGGTGAGAAGCCCTATAAATGTGCAGACTGCGGGAAGTGCTTCAGTGAGCGTTCCAAACTCATCACACACCAGAGAGTGCACACAGGAGAGAAGCCCTACAAATGCCTCGAGTGTGGAAAGTTCTTCCGGGACCGTTCTAACCTCATCACCCATCAGAGGATTCACACAGGAGAGAAGCCGTATAAATGCAGAGAGTGTGGGAAGTGCTTCAACCAGAGCTCCAGTCTTATCATTCACCAGAGAATCCACACTGGGGAGAAACCCTACAAGTGCACGGAATGTGGCAAAGACTTCAACAACAGTTCCCACTTCAGCGCCCACCGGAGAACCCATGCAGGAGGGAAAGCATCGTAGGAGACACCTCCTCCCCAGCCAAAGGGCAAGACAAGTCTTTACATCTCCCAAGATCCTAAGACATAAGCTAGAAAGAAACCTTCCAATTTTTAAGCTTGGTGTATACCCAGGGAAGTAACGTTGGTAAAAATCCAGGCGGTTTGGAAGTGAATTACAAATACTAAGGAATTGAAGGCACTTTGTTTCTCAAGTGTAATTTGTTTGTCTCCCGTTAAAAACCTACACACAGTCCTCAGGTTGTCCTTATATTTGCTGTTGTGTAAGAACTTTATCTGTATTTGAGCCAGACGGGTAACTTAAGGGATTAGAGTTAAATCAGTGGCCCCGAGCAGCGATTCCAGACTCTTGCTGTGCCTTCACGCCATCCATGTGTACCCCTCCCGCCATGTGCACGCACTCCGTCGACCGTGTGGTTCTCACAAGTGGCAGTTTGCAGTTGGGGCATATCCTCACAGGAGAACCTTGAGATGCTGGTGAGAGAGGGATGTAACAGAATCACTGGCATAGAGCAGTCCACCATGAGCTCAGCAAGGAGTAGGAACGACAGTGGCATCATACAAAGTCATTAAGGATAGCTAAAGTAGCTGGTATTGAGCACTTGCTCTTTGGCAAGCTCTATGCTAAGCACTTTATATACATCATCTCATTTAATCCTCACTCCAGTTCCAGCCGATAGCTACTAATTTTATCCCCATTTCCCAGAGGAGAAAACTGAGGCGGGGGAAAGTAACTTGGATCATCATACATCTGAAAACGGGAAAGGCAGGATTCAATCAGATCATGTGTCCCCAGAGTCTGAGGTGCTCCCAGTGCTCCACCAAGCTCCATTTCCCAGTAAGGCAGGTCACACAGGTGCCAGGGTCTCAAAGTGTGATGCTTGCTTAATGAATTCTTTCTAAAGGTGGAAGGACTGGGATGTTCAGAATGGTGAAGTGCTTTGAGCAAGCCAAGCTGTTATCAAAGCACTTTACAGTGATATGGGTGAGAGATACAGGTGCATTGAGATTGGGGAACATATGTAGCCAAAGTGATGTGTCTTCTAGTGAGCTAGTGCTTCCAATGAGAGACGTCACTTTAGCTACATACTTGGCTAAGGAAGTAGGGTTGAAGTCTCCTTTCCTGGAGTCAGTCCTGCTTCTATTTACACTTGACCGATCCTGGGTTAAACCTCTGGGGCACTCCAGTGCTCACTCATCCCAGCGTTTTTGCCGCTTTGGCCCTTTGTTTTGGTGTGGTGGAAGGTTTATTCTGATCCCCATGCCACGATCGAGGTAGAAAGGTTGGTGTGTAGTCCTCTACTGCGAGGGCTTTGAACACAGTTCCACATTCCAGGTTTCTGGCACTATCTTATCCCGAGCCCCCTGACCCAGGCTTGCCTAATGCTGGCCATTCCGACCAGCCTCTCAGGATGATTTTTTTCATTTTCACATTGGCCTCCAAAGTTCCTCCTTAGAAAGGTTTAAATGTGTTGACCAAGGACTTTGGTCTCCATAGGATTTTAAAAGACATTCCCTCTCCTGACTTCTGTCTGTGACATTGGATGCCATTGTACCCTGGTTATATCATGGCCTTGGGAAATTCCTAGCAGATAATGAATGTGATGAAACCTTGTATTCAGGAAGTAGGTGGAGAGTTTTGCCACTCCTGCAGAATGAGGTCACCTTCACCCCTTCCCCAGCTCCAGAACTTCCCTTCCCAAACTTGGGTCACTGTCAACCCCCTCCCAGTTTACCTTTCCTGGCTCACCTTATCCCTGAGGGGCAGGACTTGTGGAATGGGCCCTGGATTGAAAGCAGCAGATGTCAGTAACTGCAGTAAGAGGATGATATGTAGCGTATCACAAGGGTCGAAAGTGTCCTGGGAGTGCCAGAGCAAGGCACTGTATTGTGAAACAGCATGGATTCAGGGTGCAGGTGGGGAGCCATAAGCTTTTTAGCACTTTTGGGGTATAAAATGGGGGGTGAGGATGGTCGGGCCTGAGATTGGAGGGGTGCAGGGGCAGGGGCACAGAGGACCTCATGTTTGAGTGGCGCTTGGACACTAGACTCAGGATGACATGTTCAGATATGCATTGTTAAAATCTGACAGCTGGTTGGAACTTGGCTGTGCTGCATTGAGGGCCACTGGGGCGCCATGGTTCTGTCCTGGGGCCTCAGGGGGATGTCTCTCTGCCTACAGGCTGCAGAGAAGGGTTTCTGTTGAGTCACTGGAGAGGAGTAACTGGGGTGAGGAATGCAGTGGAGTCTACAGTGGAGTGGGTGCGGCGGCTGTCTTTTGTCTGTGTGCTCCAGGGTACTGTCCAGGGCTAGTTTAAAAAAAAATTTTTAATTACTATATAAGACCAAGGACTTCCAGATCTGCCTTCTGCCCAGGCCTCTCAGGAGCCCAGCTGTGTACTGGCCAGCTCTACCTGGGTGACTGCGGAGCCCCTGGAAGCCCCTTGTCTGCCTGCAGCCATCTTGGGCCTCTTCTCCCAGCCACTTAGCATTTATGTGCACACTCAGCAGCTCACAAACAAGTCTCCTTTACACATTCCAGGGGAGCCTTACACTCAGCCTTGCCTGGGACTCAGCCCGCAGACACACGCTCTCCCTTGAGGGGTTTCCCACTGCACTGGGACCCCTGCTGCTTGAGCAGTCACATGAATCATGTCACCTCAGTTTTGGTCCGCTCCTCTGGACACCCCTCAGCCCCCACCCTCCCTTCCGTCACTCTTAAGCCCCTGCGCCCATCTGCTGCTAGGATTAGTGCCGCCCACCCTGGGAGGTCAGGGCAGGCTTTGCAGGAGCGGGGGTTCCACCGGGACCCCAAGGCCAGGGATGATGAACACCTCTGTCAGTGTTCGCACTCCCAACATCAGCACCATTAGCATGTCTAGTATTTTTTCTCGCAGATTTTTGGCAAACCTTGAATTACTTTCAAAAGCATGTTTTAGGAGGGTGGAGGCCCACTCCTTCCTTACTTCACTGCTCCTTCTCCACCCTTGCTGCAGCCCAGGGAATCACCTCGGCTTCTCCTTTCCTGCTGGCGTGTGTCCCCTGGACCTGTCAAGACTCCATCTGCTTGAAGGAGGAGGTAGAGCCAGGCGTGGTGGCGCACACTTGTAATCCCAGTACTTTGGGAGGTAGAAACCGGAGGATCCGGGTTCGCAGCCAGCCTCATCTCTCTCTCTCTCTCTCTCTCTCTCTCTCTCTCTCTCTACTTAGTGAGGCCCTCCACAACTTCGTGAGACCCGGTTTCAAAATAAAGTATAAAAAATACGGCCGGGGGTGTAGCGCGGAGGTAGAACGCCCCTGGGTTCAATCCCCGGTACCGCAAAAAAAAAAAAAAAAAAAGGAGGAGGTAGAGCAAAAGGCCCCGGTTCCTCTCAGGATGCAACCAGTTTTCCCTCCCAAAGCTGCCAGCATCTTTGGTTTAAGAGGCCACTTGGTTAAGTCAAGACCTTCAGAACATTCATAACAGGAAAGGGCAGAACCAATTAAATAATTTTGCCTAAACACTGAACAGTGGACTAGGGATTTGCATAACCCTTGATTTTCCACCCAGGCACCATTGCTGGTTCTCTTGGCACGTAACAGTGAATGATTCTGGTCATGTCTGCCAATACATACTTATTTCTAAAGTCACATGTGTTTCTCACATTTTCACTATAGGAAAATATCCTGTAATTGTGCCACCTCGAGGGGGAGGGCCACAGGAAGGGAGATTAGCAAAATGAGAATTTCTTTTTTTTTTTTTTTTGCGGTACCAGGAATTGAACCCAGGGGCGTTCTACTTCCAAGCTACACCCCCAGCCCTATTTTTAATTCTTTATTTTGAAACAGGATCTCGCTAAGTTGTGGAGGACCTCACTAAGTAGCTGAGGCTGGCTGTGAACCTGTGATCCTCCGGTCTCAGCCTCTCAAGTACTGGGATTACAAGCGTGCGCCACCACGCCCGGCTCAATATGAGAATTTCTAAGACTGGTCCTGGAGCAGCATTTGGGTTCATCTCAGCCCAAGACGGAGAGAAGCCACAGGGCAGGGATGACAGAGCTGTTGTCACTAAAATCTTGAGAGTCCCTGGAGCTACGGAACCCCTACTTTGGTGGCAGGTGACACACATGACTCAGAGAGGAAGGAAGCTGCTCTCTCTTTCCACATGGAACACTGCTTGGCCTCGGTGCTTTGGGGAGCCAAATATACACAGTGGCTTCTGTATATTTGCAGGCAGCAGAGACCAATAGGGGGTGCACCCTGGAGGCAGTGATTAGAAATCTTGAAATCCCAGGGGCCAGGGCAGGAGAGGACACGTGCGTAGACAGCACCTGGCAGGGAAAGGGCTTGTGCATGGCCACATCAGAGATCCCCAACCCAGCCTGCTCCCCATGTTTCCCAGAAATAGGTGGAGGAGATGAGGCTGGCCAGGCAGGAGGTCACTCCACATCCGCTGGTGCGTCCTGGGAAACAACCATGGCTGCAACCTCCAGGGATGTTTCTTGACAAACTGACTTCTTAGGGAAACCAGACATTTGTGATTGATTTGGGTTCCCTCTCAATGACTAAAAAGAACATGAATAGCTGGGCATGGTGGCGCACACCTGTAATCCCAGTACTTGAGAGGCTGAGACAGGAGGATCATGGGTTCGAGGCCAGCTTCAGCAACTTAGCAAGACCCCCAGCAACATAGACCCTTTTTCAAAATAAAAATTTAAAAGGGCTGGGGGTGTAGCTCAGAGGTAGGATTCCCCAGCACCCCCCCCC